>JAXCMG010000044.1:2081045-2116732 GCA_034642415.1 Podarcis siculus | reverse complement strand
ATTCTATTCTATTCTATTCTATTCTATTCTATTCTATTCTATTCTATTCTATTCTATTCTTGGCTGGGGAGGGCGGGGTATAAATAAAAAATATTATTATTATTATTATTATTATTATTAACATGTACGCTGCTTCTTCCAGACGTCCCATCCTCAGTCCTTCCCCCCAGTCTCCACAGCAGCCAGATTCTGCTCCAGGAACTCCAGGCCGTCCTCACGGGTCTCTTATTGCTGGTAGGACTATTATTTCCACAGGGTGTGCCAATTCCTCCCTGCCCCGCCACAAACACCCACCGCCTCTCCCCCCTGCCCAGCCTTTTCCTTCCAGCTCACATGACCAGCCGCAGTCCAGAGGGACATGTGTGTTTTTGTCAGCTGAGGAAGGAAGCAAGGGGAACCCGAGACACAGTGTGCAGCCAACAGAGCTGGTGGTCCAAATTCTGCACATTTCTCACACTGGCAGCCCTGCTGGAGTGCAAGAGAGGGGAAGAAACGTGCGCACACAAAGTTCTAGGCCTGGGGTAGCCAACGTGGTGCCCTCACGATGCTGCAGACACAGCCCGCATGGCCTAAATCCAGAGATTATGGTGACAGCAGTCACGAAATCAAAAGACGCCTGCTCCTTGGGAGAAAGGCGATGGCAAACCTAGACAGCATCTTAAAAAGCAGAGACATCACCTTGCCAACAAAGGTCCGTATAGTTCAAGCTCTGGTTTTCCCAGAAGTGTTGTATGGAAGTGAGAGCTGGACCATAAAGAAGGCTGACGGCCAAAGAATGGATGCTTTTGAATTCTGGTGCTGGAGGAGACTCTTGAGAGTCCCATGGACTGCAAGAAGATCAAACCTCTCCATTGTGAAGGAAATCAGGCCTGAGTGCTCACTGGAAGGACAGATCCTGAAGCTGAGGCTCCAAGACTTTGGTCACCTCAGGAGAAGAGAAGACTCCCTGGAAAAGACCCTGATGTTGGGAAAGATGGAGGGCACAAGGAGGAGGGGACGACAGAGGACGAGATGGTGGGACAGTGTTCTTGAAGCTACAAACATGAGTTTGACCAAACTGCGGGAGGCAGTGGAAGACAGGAGGGCCTGGCGTGCTCTGGTCCAGGGGGTCACGAAGAGATGGACACAACTAAACGACTAAACAACAACATGGGCCTCCTAGTTTCCAACATGTGGAGGGCACCATGTTGGTGGCCCTTGTCCTGAGCAGTCCAAAAGAGTATCTATCAAATTTACATCTCAGCCTCCCTGCCAAAGGAGCAATTGTTTCTTTTCTAAACTGAGAGGTGAAGGGGAACAAGGCCTTTGTCTTGCTCCAGATGTTTCAAGGCTGGGAGCCATTCCTTAATTCGGCGCTGGCTGGGGCTGAACGGAGTTGTAGTTTCCAACACCTGGATGGCACACCAGGTGGGGGAAGGCTGCTTTCGTTTAATTTTGGACTGAGAGCCAAGCAGCAAGGGCGTTGCCACCATCGGAGCATCACTAATTTGCCTTAATGCCTTTGCTTTCAATAGCACATCTTAAATCTGAATTCCCAAATTTACCTTGCGAGGGATATATAACTCTGGGACTTCTTTCTGAGTAAACATGCAAAGTATTGCACTGAGGTTTTTTTTAATATATATTTGTTTATTTAAACTCTTTGCCCTTTGAAATGCAGATTTTTCGGTTGTAAGCTCACAGGCAGGAACTTGCCTCTGAAGAATTCCCCGCTGCCAGTTCGTTTTAAACGCTTCATTAAAAACGCAATGAAAACAAAAAACCTGTGCAAGGGAAATTTTCTTCTGGCATTCTGGGGGGGGGTGGTGCCTCCCCTCATTTAACCACGAGTTAAAACAGAGAACCTCCCACAGATCTTAATGAATGGGATGGGAGAGTTTGTGTATGCATGTGCCTGCTCCTGTGACGAAGAGAAAAGCACTCTGTCCATGCTCAGAGGCACTCTTTCCTAGGGCCACCATTCCAGGTCTAACTGGTGGCTTAAGTTTCACAAGTTACAGCTTGATCTCTAAGGGTGATGTTCATGAGCCTGTCCCGCTAAACAAGGTCCCTTTGGTCACAAAGACCCCCATTAATCTTTGCGGCCAGAGAAAGAGAAGACTTAAGGAAGCCCAGATCCCATCAGAGGTCCATCTAGTCCAGCCCTCTGCTACCCCCGCTGTCCAGGTAGATGCCCCAATGGGAAGCCAGCAAAGCAGGAGTCAAGGTGCTTTGGCTGAGATTCCTGCATTGCAGGGGGTTGGTCTAGATGACCGCTGGGTACATCCCAGCTCTATGATTCTAAGTCAATTGCCCCCTCCTCTTGTTCCTCCCTGGCAGCTGATACCAAATTCTTCCAAGAGCTAGAACCTGGGGGTGGCATTCAGAGCGGGGAGGGGAGGGCCCAGGCAACCTGCCTCCTGAAAGTCTCAGCACACATTTCCTCTTGCACAGGAGTGCCAACTTGAATTAAATATTTTTTTAGGGGTGAGGGGAGGACAGGTAAGCCCCACCCGGCATAATAGATCACAAGACACGGTACACACAAACACCACTTGAATGGCAATGCCCGTCGAATGGGGGGGGTGCTCAAATATTTTATTGGGGTGGGTGCCCGAAGGGACCTCAGCTCCTAGGAGATGTTCTTGCAGCGTCTCAAAGTACAGAACCCAGGTTCAGCTCCAAGCACCCTTTCCCAAGTACACCCCATAAAAACAAACACTCCCACCACCCCATTTTCATCCTCAGGGTGGGTGGGTGGCGGGTATGGCAATCCGCTCCTTTCTCACAAAACCTGGTCTCATAATGTCACTGAATATTTTAGACGATAGCAACGTAGTTGTATTGCCATAAGAACTGGCCTGATATAGGATACAGAAATCGTATCACAGTACGGCTTGCCGATCGGAAGGTCGGCGGTTTGAATCCACAAGACGGGATGAGCTCCTGTTGCTCGGTCCCTGCTCCTGCCAACCTAGCAGTTCGAAAGCACATCAAAGTGCAAGTAGATAAATAGGTACTGCTCCGGCAGGAAAGTAAACAGCGTTTCCGTGCGCTGCTCTGGTTCACCAGAAGCGGCTTGGTCAAGCTGGCCACATGACCTGGAAGCTGTCTGCAGGCTAACGCCAGCTCCCTCGGCCTATAGAGTGAGATGAGCGCACAACCCCAGAGTCAGTCACGACTGGACCTAATGGCCAGGGGTACCTTTACCTTTACCTTACTGTAGAGATAAGGGACGCGGGTGGCGCTGTGCTGGTACCCAAGATGGGAGACCCTCCGAGAAGCTGCTGAACTCCCATCAAATTGCCCATCAAATCCAGCAAGGATGGGAGTCGCAGTCCAGCAATATCGCTGTGGGTTAAACCACAGAGCCTAGGACTTGCCGATCAGAAGGTCGGCGGTTCGAATCCCCACGACGGGGTGAGCTCCCGTTGCTCGGTCTCTGCTCCTGCCAACCTAGCAGTTCGAAAGCATAGTGCAAGTGCAAGTAGATAAATAGGTACCACTCCGGTGGGAAGGTAAACGGCGTTTCCGTGCACTGCTCTGGTTTGCCAGAAGTGGCTTAGTCATGCTGGTCACATGACCGGGAAGCTGTACGCCGGCTCCCTCGGCCAAGAAAGCGAGATGAGCGCCACAACCCCAGAGCCGGCCACGACTGGACCTAATGGACAGGGGTCCCTTTACCTTACTGTAGAGATGGAAGGGAATCCCAAGGGTTTTCTAGTCCAACCCACTGCAATGCAGGAATCTCAACTAAAGCATCCGTGTGTAATTGCGGCTCAATGGGAAACTAGCCCCAAATCTTACACTGGGCGTTTGGTACTGCTCGATCTGGAACACGGCTGTTGTGGGGTGGGGTGGGGTGGAATCGTGCATAATTAGAGGTTTTCCTTTTTGAATTTTCATCCGTCGCTACAGCTGCTCCCCTAGTTTTTATACACATTATAAAATGAATTTTTAAAAATCTTTAGGAAAGAAGAAAGCTGGTCACGTGGCTCTCTTCTTGCTCTGACCATTGCACCTTACTGCCTAGAGACAGAAACCGCGGGCAGTGCTGCTTCCCACCACCCTGACTCCCAATTTACCCCTGCTTTATAAAAATAATAATTTATTATTTATACCCCACCCATCTGGCTGAGTTTCCCCAGCCACTCTGGGCGGCTTTCAATCAAGTGTTAAAAACAATACAGCATTAAATATTAAAAACTTCCCTAAACAGGGCTGCCTTCAGATGTCTTTTAAAAAGAAGACAGCTGCTTATTTCCTTCACATCTGAAGGGAGGGCGTTCCACAGGGGGGGTTCCACTACCGAGAAGGCCCTCTCTCTGGTTCCCTGTAACCTCACTTCTCGCAATGAGGGAACCACCAGAAGGCCCTCAGCGCTGGACCTCAGTGTCCGGGCAGAACGATGGGGGTGGAGACACTCCTTCAGGTATACTGGACCGAGGCCATTTAAGGCTTTAAAGATCAGCACCAACACTTTGAATTGTGCTTGGAAACGTACTGGGAGCCAATGCAGATCTCTCAAGACCGGTGTTATGTGGTCCCGGCGGCCGCTCCCAGTCACGAGTCTAGCTGCCGCATTCTGGATTAATTGCAGTTTCCGGGTCACCTTCAAAGGTAGCCCCACGTAGAGTTCATTGCAATAGTCCAAGCAGGAGATAACCAGAGCATGCACCACTTTGGCGAGACAGTCCGCGGGCAGGTAGGGTCTCATCCTGTGTACCAGGTGGAGCTGGTAGACAGCCGCCCAGGACACAGAATTAACCTGCGCCTCCATGGACAGCTGTGAGTCCAAAATGACTCTCAGGTTGAGCACCTGGTCCTTCAGGGGCACAGTTACCCCATTCAGGACCAGGGAGTCCCCCACACCCGCCCGCCCCCTGTCCTCCTTTCCCTGTTGAGAAATAAATGCACGCCTTGAGTGAAAAAAAAGCCCGGTTTCTCATTTTCCCCGCTTTCCTCATTGGGCTACAACGTGAGCCTTAACAGCTGGAAGGATGAATGAATGAACGAATGAATGAATGAACGGAGCAATGGCGAGGCGCGTGTGTCAGCAGCCGGCGAAAGCGCCCAATTGGAGGCTCGGCCCCCAAAGCGTGACTCAGAGCCCAGGAATGGCTGCAGCGTTCTTGGCCAGTGACATCAAAGTGCTGTGTCAGACACGTCGCAGGATTCCACCTCCCTCCCTCCCCGGCCAGACAGCCAGAAATGTCTCTGGTGTCCGTCTCCCCTGTCCAGCCGACCCGATCCATCCCCCGGATCCTGGATCTGAATCACTGACCACCTCTGGATCTGTCTGAAGGGCTGAGGTTTCCTAACGAGGCTTCTCCCCTCCAAAGGGGCGCGATCCGTTCTCCTTTCTCTTTCTCTTCGTGCATCATAAGGGAGGTGACTCAGCAGCAGACACAGAAATAGGCTTTGCTGGGTTGAAATGGCCCCTCCACGTTATGGGGGTGTTGAGTAAGGCCTCCCTGCTAAGGGAAGGCAGCTATTTATGACTAAGCAAAATATATCTCCGAGGAAAGGGGGGGGGGTGAGTAGATCCAGAGAGCAGGAGGTCTGGATTTGACACCCCCACCCCGCTTTCTGTAGGGGTGCAGTGGAAGGGAACTTTGAGAGCCATGTTTCCCAAATTTGGGGGAGCCACTGCCCCCCTCAGGGACGCGGGTGGCACTGTGGGTTAAACCACAGAGCCTAGGATTTGCCGATCAGAAAGTCAGCGGTTCAAATCCCTGCGACGGGATGAGCTCCTGTTGCTCGGTCCCTGCTCCTGCCCACCTAGCAGTTCGAAAGCACGTCAAAGTGCAAGTAGATAAATAGATAAATAGTGCAAGTAGATAAATAGGTACCACTCCGGCGGGAAGGTAAACGGCGTATCTGTGCTCTGCTCTGGTTCGCCAGAAGCGGCTCAGTCATGCTGGCCATGCGACCTGGAAGTTGTACGCCGGCTCCCTCAGCCAGTAAAGCGAGATGAGTGCCGCAACCCCAGAGTCGGCCACGACTGGACCTAATGGTCATGGGTCCCCTTTCCCTTACTGCCCTCCTCGGTTCCATAAACTCATCCACCCCAGTACCCCCCTCCATAAAAAGCATTGTTCAGAATAGCGATTTGCACGACCCCCTATGGAAGATCGCAAAATTAAATTGAAAACAGCAACAATTGCCGTATTTTTTCGTCTATAAGACGCCCCCATGTGTAAGATGACCCCTATTTTGCGGGACTCCAAGTTAAGAAAATGGGGGGAGATGGCCCCTGTGCATAAGACGCCCTCAAATTTTGGACATTATTTGTTTAGGGGGGAAACCTAGTCTTCTACACGGAAAAATACGGTAATTGCACATTTATCCCAAACCCAATTAAAGCTAGTTTAATTAACAAAAGGGAGGGACTTGACGCAGAGATAGCAGCTTTTCAGAGTCTGGCAGCCATTTATACCTTCAGCGCCACTTTGCTTCCCAATTGCCTCTTAGTGCCCCCCTGGTAATCCCACCCCCAGGGGTTAGTGCCACCCCTTTGGGAACCACTAGACCCGATGATGATGATGGTGATGATGAAGGATAATAATAATAATAATAATGTACTGCCCTCCAGCCGTAGATCAAAGGGTGGTTCACAACATAAAAATACAAGATAAAAAACCACGAAATACATAATAAAAACAAGAACAAGAACACAAGAACAAACCAATTACCCCCTCGACCCACCCCTACATATTTAATAATTATAATTATTATAATAATAATTTATTATTTATCTGGCTGAGTTTCCCCAGCCACTCTGGGCGGCTCCCAATCGAGTGTTAAAAACAATACAGCATTAAATATTAAAAACTTCCCTAAACAGAGCTGCCTTCAGATGTCTTTTAAAAAGAAGATAGCTGCTTATTTCCTTGACATCTGATGGGAGGGCGTTCCACAGGGCGGGCGCCACCACCGAGAAGGCATTGGATGTAATCAGCCTAAAGCCTGGTTCAAGCAGCAACATCCAGCAAATGGAAATGCAGGATTTATTTTTTAAGTTTATTGTCAGCATATTAAACCTATCCTGTGTGGAGAACGGATCCCTGCAGCTTCACTAGCGCCCTACCTGGCAATAGTCGAATGTGCCAGCTTAAAGCTGGCTCTCACCAATAGGGATGGTGATTGCAGTGTGGAGCTTGAGATGGGAAGACTGTACTGCAGGGAGGCGCATAATACTAAATCCCTGCGTGTGTGGTTTTTTTTACTGGCTGATATCTCAAGATAGGTGCTGGGAACCATGGCTGTCTGGAAGCTGTGCCCTCCGACCGAGAAGTTACGGCTGATAACTGGATCTGTGAAAATTGATATTTTGCATTTTAAAACCATCAGATTGTTCTGCTGCTCTAACATGCACTTTTCATAGGACCTATTGCAAAACAAAACAAAACAAACAAGCAGCAGAAAACGAGCTTGCTTCTTCTTCAATGTGACAGCCCTTCAGATATTTGAAGATGGCGATCATATCTAATAATAATAATAATAATAGATTTTATTTATACCCCACCCTCCGCAGCCAAGACCGGGCTCAGGGCAGCTAACACCAAATATAAAAACAATTGATTGAAATACAACTTAAAAAACAAGATTAAAATACAACATTAAAATGCAGCCTCCTTTCAGCAGAAACTCAAAAACTTTTTGGGGGCTGAAAACATCAAGTCTTCACCAAGGCCAGCTATCCAGACTGGTCCTACGTGGGCCAGAAAAAAGCCAGGGAAGTCCCCAAATAGGAGTTCCAGCACAGAAGGAGAAAAGAAAAAAGGAAAGAGCGGGAGGGGATCAAGTTGATTCCAAGCCAAAGGCCAGGCGGAACAACTCTGTCTTACAGCCCCTGCGGAAAGAAATCAGATCCTGCAGGGCCCTGGTCTCATGAGACAGAGCGTCCCACCAGGCTGGAGCCAGCGCTGAAAAGGCCCTGGCTCTGGTTGAGGCTAATCTGACTTCCTTAGGGCCCGGGACCTCTAGGGTGTTGCTATTTATAGAACTTAAGGTCCTCTGTGGGGCATACCGGGAGAGAGGGTCCCGTAGGAAGTATCTAGAGGAAGTAGTCCTGTCCTGCCCTGTACCACTGTGCTAGTGATGAACCACAGGCCATATTTACGGTAATTCCCAACTGAGCGATCCAGAACCCCTAAATTTGCAGCTGCGCCTGGAGGTGCCACTGGGGCTTGAACCCGGGGCATTCAGCATGTAAAGTAGGGGCCACGGAGCTATGGTGGCCCTTCCTCACTTAGGCTTCCCTACGGGAGGAAGGGACTTTGTTGGGAAGAGGGGCAGCCCTTCTGTCTAGTCACTGGCACTTGGGCGGGGGGATCAGACAGCAATGAGATGGCAGCAGCAGTGGGCAGACAGACAGGGGGTGGCACAGTGGGGCAAGGCAGGGGGTGAAAACCAGCTACTCAGAATAGCCTCGCCTCGCCAGGGTCCTGTCTGATTGCTGGTGGGGCAGGCTGGCGGGGTCTATATTTGGTACCCAGGCAGAAATGGCCAGGCCAGGCTCCACCTTGTCATTATTTGTGTCTCGCCTGCTGGTCACTGTCCCCGGGAAGATCAGTTTGTGGCAGCGGCGAGAAAGCCTTTTGCCTTGTGGTTATGAGCCTTACCCAGAAGAATGCAAACAGCCAAGCGAGTCAGGAGGTTCCTTGCCTCTAAAGAGAAACTCACGCCCAGCGCAAACTGGAGCAAGAGACATTCCTCCGCAACAGGGAATTCAGTATTGCTTCATCTTTACAGCAGAGTTTTCCAAACTTTTCATCTTGGTGACACACTTTTTTAGACGTGCATCATTTCGTGACACAGTAATTCAGTTTCACTAGCAAACCGGAGGTTAAACTAACCCCTTATGAGAGATACGGACACATATCGAGGAATGCACCTACACACTGCAGCCGACACACTAATGAATTTGGAAATAGAATAGAATAGAATAGCATAGATTTTTTTATTTATACCCCGCCCATCTGACAGGGTTTCCCCAGCCACTCTGGGCGGCTTCCAACAAAGTATTAAAATACAGTACAGTAGTACCTCGGGTTAAGTACTTAATTTGTTCTGGAGGTCCATTCTTAACCTGAAACTGTTCTTAACCTGAAGCACCACTTTAGCTAATGGGGCCTCCTGCTGCTGCCGCGCTGCCGGAGCACGATTTCTGTTCTCATCCTGAAGCAAAGTTCTTAACCTGAAGCACTATTTCTGGGTTAGCAGAGTCTGTAACCTGAAGCGTATGTAAACTGAAGCGTAAGTAACCCGAGGTACCACTGTAGTCTGTTAAACATTAAGAGCTTCCCTAAACAGGGCTGCCTTCAGATGTCTTCTAAAATTCTGGTAGTTGTTCTTCTCTTTGACATCTGGTGGGAGGGGGTTCCACAGGGCAGATGCCACCACCGAGAAGGCCCTCTGCCTGGTTCCCTGTAACTTGGCTTCTCGCAGCGAGGGAACCGCCAGGAGGCCCTCGGCGCTGGACCTCAGTGTCTGGGCAGAACAATGGGGGTGGAGACGCTCCTTCAGGTATACTGGAAAGCTCTGATTTACATCTTTAATCAACTGCAATTGGTTCAGCAGCTACAGCCATTCCTGGACCAGGAAAGCCTAGCCAGAGTAGTGTTTATGCACCCGTTACTTCAAGACTGGATTCCTGCAAGGTGCTCTCTGTGAGGTTTCCCTCCAGAAGCTGCAGTCTGTGAAGAATGCTGAAGAACAATTGCTGGCAGGAGAGACGCCTTGTCAGCATGTAATGCCTGCGTTCAGAGATCTGCACTGGTTGCTGATTTTCTACCGGGTCAAGTTCAAGGTGTTGTTCTTTGTGTATAAATAGCCCTTAACAACTTGGGACCAGTTCACCTGCGAGATCACCTTATCCCATATATGGTCACTTGGCCACTTTGATCGGGAGAATTGGCACTGCGACAGGGGCCACAGAATCCTGGCTCCACATTTGTAAGAACTCGATCCTGCACTTTGGAACATCAAGCAGGTACCTTTGCGGTACACTTTTCGGCAACTGCTAAAAACATTTTTGTTTAGGCAAGCCTAGCCAGATGCTTAGAAAGCTGATGCAAGTTTTAATCTGTTTTTATTCTTATTTTAACTTTCTCTAAGTTAAATTATTGTTGTTCTTCATATTGATAATATTATAGCTTTATCTTTTTTTGTAAACTGCTTCGAGGTTGTTGCCTTTTTACAACCAAGCGGCGAGTAAATTTTACGAAATAATAAACACATGCCAAGTGTCTGGGGTGTGTGTGAAAATGCACTCTGCACATGCGCAAGAGGGGGTAGACCCCAAGAAGGGATAGACCTGCCTGCGCTACACTGCCTAACAGGAAGAACCCCACCTGCTAATCCGAGACGTGTGAGAGGAAGGAGCTGGCTTCAGTTCCAGCCGGCAACGAGGGACTCTGTGTATGCTCAGGGTCGCACTCTGTCCTTTATTATTGCTTCTCAGAGTCTAGGAATCTTCCTTGGCATTGAAAGCAGCTTCTGGGGCTAAGCTGGGTCTAAAAGCCAGGCTGTGCTGCCCCTGGGGTTTGGGGTGGGATCATGAGCTGGTGCAGGTTTACTCTGCAGAACAACCTCCTGAGTTCAGTGAACAGAAATCACAGAATCATACAATTGTCATGTTGGAAGGGACCCTCCAAGGGCCATCTAGTCCAACCCCCTGCAATGCAGAATCACATCAAAATAATCCCTGACCGATGGCCATCCAGCCTCTGTTTAAAAACCCTTAACAGAGTCCACTGCCTTCTAAGGTTCCACGGTCAAACAATTCTAAGTTTCATGCACAGAGGGGGACATACACACACAGCCTCTCAATGGTCCTACTCTCAGGCTTCTGTGACTAAATACAGTGGTACCTCGGGTTACAGACGATTCAGGTTACAGACGCTTTAGGTTAAAGACTCTGCTAACCCAGAAATGGGATGCGGGTGGTTCTGTGGTTTAAACCACAGGACTTGTCAATCAGAAGGTCGGCGGTTCAAATCCCCACGACGGAGTGAGCTCCCGTTGCTCGGTCCCAGCTCCTGCCAACCTAGCAGTTCGAAAGCACGTCAAAGTGCAAGTAGATAAATAGGTACCGCTCCGGCGGGAAGGTAAACGGCATTTCTGTGCGCTGCTCTGGTTCGCCAGAAGCGGCTTAGTCATGCGGCTTAGTCGGCTCCCTCGGCCAATAAAGCGAGATATGCGCCGCAACCCCAGAGTGGGCCATGATTGGACCTAATGGTCAGGGGTACCTTTTCCTTTACCTTAACCCAGAAATAGTACCTCGGGTTAAGAACTTTGCTTCAGGATGAGAACAGAAATCATTAGCTAAAGTGGTACCTCAGGTTAAGAACAATTTCAGGTTAAGAACGGACCTCCAGAAGGAATTAAGTTCTTAACCCGAGGTACCACTCTAGTAGCCAGCTGCCAGGAGGAATAAATTCCTCATGCACCCAAGCAATTAACAGCAACAAAGGGAGCTTAATTGAGAGGCGATTTGCCTTTCGTTCTTCAACTCTGCCCAGGCTGACCTTAGACCCTCTCTGACCACACTGCCACGCTGCTGCTCCTTTTGGATTTCTAGCAAGCGCTGAATGGCGCCCAGTGCATTTGATGAATGGTTTTGGGTGCTACTCCAGTGGGTTTCTCCCCCTTATGCCTGAAGAAAAAGGCCGTCAGAACAATCTGGGCGCCAAGTCCGGCCTGCCCCTTCCACTGCCACCCAAATGAGGGGCACGAACAAAGCCAGTGGAAGAGGCATCGCTACTCAGACCAGGAACTGCGGTTCCGGATCTGGACTCCGTTTCCCATCCCTTTGTCCCAGCCTCGTTGGCATGCTCCTGGCAGGGTGCCCACCCGTTTCCTTCTCGGTTCACGCCCATCAAGAACACAAGAGTCGCCTCGCTGGATTACGGCAAAGGCAGAGCAGATCCAGGCTTGCAGGTTTATAGCCACCCTGGAGAACCTTTAATTTCAGCTTATTTCATTTGTTTAAGGGTGTTTATATCCCGCCCTTCTAGTGTAAACACACCGCTCAGGGCGGCTTATAATATTCGTGTTGAATTCGAAAGCGATGTTATGTACGGATTTATTTCGTTTCACACAATCGACACACTGCTTGATTTAAGAAACTTAAAGCAGTTTACAAAAAGGATGAAACAATGAAATAATCAGAAAGGGGGGAAATTGAAAATTCGAATCGGCATTCAGCTAAGGACAGGTTAAAACATGCATCAAAATATGCCTCTCAAAACCAAAAGTTTTTTCGCAGATGCCAAAAAGAATACAGCGAAGACAGCTGCCCGATGTCAATAGGCAGGGAGTTCCGAAGTTTGGTGCAGCTGCACTGAAAGACTGAGTTTTTATAAATGTAGAAGAGATTTTACTTTCTTGGGCTCCATGATCACTACAGATGGTGACAGCAGCCACGAAATTAAAAGACGCCTGCTTCTTGGGAGAAAAGCAATGACAAACCTAGACAGTGTCTTAAAAACCAGAGACATCACCTTGCCAACAAAGGTCCATATAGTTAAAGCTATGGCTTTCCCAGTAGTGATGTATGGAAGTGAGAGCTGGACCATAAAGAAGGCTGATGGCCGAAGAATGGATGCTTTTGAATTCTGGTGCTGGAGGAGACTCTTGAGAGTCCCATGGACTGCAAGAAGATCAAACGCATCCATTCTGAAGGAAACCAACCCTGAGTGCTCACTGTAAGGACAGATCCTGAAGCTGAGGCTCCAAGACTTGGGCCACCTCATGAGAAGAGAAGACTCCCTGGAAAAGACCCTGATGTTGGGAAAGATGGAGGGCCCAAGGAGAAGGGGACGACAGAGGACAAGATGGTGGGACAGTGTTCTCGAAGCTACCAGCATGAGTTTGACCAAACTGCGGGAGGCAGTGGAAGACAGGAGTGCCTGGTGTGCTCTGGTCCAGGGGGTCACGAAGAGGCGGACACGACTAAACGACTAAACAACAACAACAAAGGAATGGGTTGTTGCTTTCTACGTAATTGTTTTCCGTTTTGTTTCCAAATTGACTTTAAGCATTCATTTTTTATTTAGTGAATCTATATAGCACCCTATACCCGGAGGTCTCAGGGCAGCTCACAGAACAAAATGCAAAATAGAAAACCACAAAATATATAATCAAAATAAAAACAACAGCCCAATAACCCCCCCAAATAAACACTCCACATGTTAAAAGGGCATAGGATGCCATTGATTTAACATACATTTCTACTAGATTGCAAATCGCTTCAAGATTCCTTGAAGGAAGTGGGTTATGAATGAAATAGATATACAAAATGAATAATAAAAGGCAATTTCGTTTTTTTTATTTTTTTTTAAGCCTGCTGGAAATAAAAAGGTCTTTGGTATCCAGTAAGAATATAAGAGGCCTTCTGGATCAGGCCAGTGGACCAACTAGGCCAGAGTTCTGCCCCCAAAGTGGCCAAACTGATGCCCATATTGGGAAACCTGCAAACAGAGCCTGAGAGCAACTCCCCTCCTGCAGTTTCAGCATTGCTGCCTCCTCCAGGTATGGAGGCAGAGATTAGGCATCTTGGCTAGTAGCCATCCATATTATCCTCCACCAATTTGACTAACTAACCCTCTTTTAAAGCCACCCGTATTGGCAGCCATAAGCCATCCTGTGGGAGGGAGTTCCGCAGGTTATGCACTCCATGAATAAGTCCTTTCGTTTATCTGTTCAATCTTCCACTCCTTTGTTTCCTTGTGCCAGTAAATCACAAACAGAGCATGCGCACGAGAGCAACTCTCCCTCCTGCTGTTTCCAGAAGCTGGTACTCGGTGGAAGGAGAACATACCTATTCAGGGTTAAGGTAAAGGTAAAGGGACCCCTGACCATTAGGTCCAGTCGTGGCCGACTCTGGGCTTGCGGCGCTCATCTCGCTTTACTGGCCAAGGGAGCCGGCGTACAACTTCCAGGTCATGTGGCCAGCATGACTAAGCTGCTTCTGGCGAACCAGAGCAGCGCACGGAAGTGCCGTTTACCTTCCCGCCGGAGGGGTACCTATTTATCTACTTGCACTTTGATGTGCTTTCGAACTGCTAGGTTGGCAGGAGCAGGGACCGAGCAACAGGAGCTCACCCCGTCGCGGGGATTCGAAACGCCGACCTTCTGATCGGCAAGCCCTAGGCTCTGTGGTTTGACCCACAGCGCCACCCGCATCCAGGGTTAGTTAATGGGAAAATGAGGGACGCGGGACAGAACTCACTTTTTATGGGGTGATGCACAGATTGCATGCAGAAGCAGTCACCCTCTCAGGGTTCCACACTGTACACAGTGCTTGGCTGAAGCTGATGGCAATTCTAGTCTGGGCTGTCAAAGTTCTGTCTTAATCCGCTCCAAATATTATTAAAGGCAGACAGGGGATTGTGCAAGCAGGGAGCCTCAAGCACTCATTGGTGTTTCCACTGCAATCTTGCTAAGACTACATTTTAAATGATAAGGGGGGGCAGCCTAGCCCAGGCATGTTCAACCAGTAGATCGCAATCTACCGGTAGATCCCCTGCTGATCCTGGTAGATCGTGGGACCCTAATAATAATAATAATAATAATAATAATAATAATAATAATTTATAACCCGCCCTCCCTGACCAGAGCTGGGCTCAGGGGAGCTAACACCAATAAAATTTCAGCAAAAACATAATAAGAAAAAAAAAGAAAAGAAAAAAAACTAATTTAAAATACAGGTTAAAATGCAATTTAAAATGCAGCCTCATTTTAAAAGTCAAAACCATAAAGGGAGGGAAACATAAGGGTCAGAATGAGTCCAAACCAAAGGCCAGGCGGAACAACTCTGTCTTGCAGGCCCTGTGGGAAGATGTCAAGTCTCGCAGGGCCCTAGTCTCCTGTGACAGAACGCTCCACCAAGTCAGGGCCAGTACTGAAAAGGCCCTGGCCCTAGTTGAGACTAATCTAACCCTCTTACGACTTGGGACCTCCAAAGTGTTGTCATTTGTGGACTTTAAGGTCCTCCGCTGGGCAGACCAGGAGAGGCGGTCCCGTAGAGCTTCAAAGGTCAAAATTGATCGTGAGCTTAAATAAAGTTTACCAAAAGTTAACAAATAAAAGCTGAAGAACTCTGGGCTCAACAACTCTCGGCAATCCACCCACCCTCCATGAATGCTCCTCGTCCCTCCGATGACAATGGGTAGATCAATGCCTGTTGTTTTATACTGGGAGTAGATTGCAGTCTTTTGGGAGAAAAGCAATGACAAACCTAGACAGCATCTTAAAAAGCAGAGACATCACCTTGCCAACAAAGGTCCGTATAGTTAAAGCTATGGCTTTCCCAGTAGTGAGGCATGAAAGTGAGAGCTGGACCATCAAGAAGGCTGATCGCCAAAGAATGGATGCTTTTGGATTCTGGGCTGGAGGAGACTCTTGAGAGTCCCATGGACTGCAAGAAGATCAAACGCATCCATTCTGAAGGAAACCAACCCTGAGTGCTCACTGGAAGGACAGATCCTGAAGCTGAGGCTCCAAGACTTTGGCCACCTCAGGAGAAGAGAAGACTCACTGGAAAAGGCCCTGATGTTGGGAAAGATGGAGGGCACAAGGAGAAGGGAACAACAGAGGACGAGATGGTGGGACAGTGTTCTCGAGGCTACCAGCATGAGTCTGACCAAACTGCGGGAGGCAGTGGAAGACAGGAGTGCCTGGCGTGCTCTGGTCCAGGGGGTCACGAAGAGGCGGACACGACTAAACAACAACAAGATTGCAGTCTCTTGGGAATTGGACCTGCCTGACCCAGCCGATCCCAGTCTCGCAGGATCATCTTACAAGTCAGGCCCGCGACCATCAGCAGTAAAAATAAAAAGTGAAGCTCTTCCTCAACACCAGCTGTTTAGAGCACATCTGGAGCTGATCAGGAGGCACTGGCTAAGGGAGAGGGGGAAGACTGTGGAATAATCATACGGCGAAAGAAGCAGTCAGGCTGGCACGGAGAGGCGTTCCCTTTTCACCTGCAGGTTACATAAATCCCCTTCCTTGGCCTCAGTATCAGCTCCTTGCTGGGTGGAGCATTAGAAAGCTATTAGTGTGGGATGGGCAGATTAGCCTTCCCTGGAAACACCTGTTAAAACCTCCCCGGAAGCCAGGGAGGGACTCCAGAAAGGTGACATCTTGGCTTATTCCCCTGAGATCAAAGCGGAGCTGGTTCAGCCTGGCAGGGCAGATCGGACCACCCCCCTTTTGTTAAGAGTCAGCTCAGCCTTCCCCAACGTGGGGTCCCTCCAGAGGTTTTCAGCCACATTTGGAATACAGTGGTACCTCAGATTACAGGCGCTTCAGGTTACAGACTCTGCTAAGAACAGTTTCAGGTTAAGAACGGACCTCCGGAACGAATTACGGTAAGTACAGTGGTACCTCGGGTTAAGAACTTAATTCGTTCCGGAGGTCCGTTCTTAACCTGAGGTACAGTGGTACCTCGGGTTAAGTACTTAATTCGTTCCAAAGGTCTGTTCTTAACCTGAAGCACCACTTTAGCTAATGGGGCCTCCAGCTGCCGCCGCGCCGTTAGAGCACGATTTCTGTTCTCATCCTGAAGCAAAGTTCTTAACCCAAGGTACTATTTCTGGGTTAGCGGGGTCTGTAACCTGAAGCATCTGTAACCCAAGGTACCACTGTACCACTTTAGCTAATGGGGCCTCCCGCTGCCGCCGCGCAATTTCTGTTCTCATCCTGAAGCAAAGTTCTTAACCCAAGGTACTATTTCTGGATTAGCAGAGTCTGTAACCTGAAGCATCTGTAACCTGAGGCACCACTGTACTTAACCTGAGGTACCACTGTACTGTGAACAGTTCAGGTGGCCTCAGCTCAGAAAGGGTGTCGCAGAGTTAGAAAAGGTTCAGCAAAGGGCAAACAAGATGATTAATTGGGGTGGAGCAACTGCCCCCTATGGGAAAAGGCTGCAGCATTTGGGGCTTCGTAGTTTAGAGAGTCCCATGGACTGCAAGAAGATCAAACCTCTCCATTCTGAAGGAAATGCCTTCCAGTGAGCCCTGAGTGTTCACTGGAAGGAGAGATCCTGGAGCTGAGGCTCCAAGACATTGGCCAGCTCAGGAGAAGAGAAGACACCCTGGAAAAGACCCTGATGTTGGGAAAGATGGAGGGCACAAGGAGAAAAGGGCGACAGAGGATGAGATGGTGGGACAGTGTTCTCGAAGCTACTAGCATGAGTTTGACCAAACTGTGGGAGGCAGTGGAAGACAGGAGTGCCTGGCGTGCTCTGGTCCAGGGGTCACGAAGAGTCACGACTACGCAGTTCATTCTCTGGGAGCTGAGAGGTTGCATCTCACAACTGCTCATTAGTTGGTGTTCAGGGCAGCCAGGGCATAAAGGTAAAGGGACCCCTGACCATTAGGTCCAGTCGTGGCCGACTCTGGGGTTGCGGCGCTCATTTCGCTTTATTGGCCGAGGGAGCCAGCGTACAGGTTCCAGGTCATGTGGCCGGCATGACTAAGCTGCTTCTGGCGAACCAGAGCAGCGCACGGAAATGCCGTTTACCTTCCTGCCGGAGTGGTGCCTATTTATCTACTTGCACTTTGACGTGCTTTCAAACTGCTAGGTTGGCAGGAGCAGGGACCGAGCAATGGGAGCTCAATCCGTCGCGGGGATTCGAACTGCCGACCTTCTGATCAGCAAGCCCTAGGCTCAGTGGTTTAGATCACTGTGCCACCCATGTCATAGTCCCTTCTAAAAGACAAGCCCTCTGAACAGGAAACTCACCCCAAACTGTTTGTGGATACTGAAGCGATATGTAAAGCCCAATCTGCACATGCTCAGAGGCAATTCTCCATTGGGGGGGGGATCATGGTTTCCTATGTTCCTGGTTCTGTGCTGTATCTCTAGATGTGCTCAGAGGAACCGATATCTTATTTTTACAACTTCATTGTCCTTTATTGACCACTTTATAGCACCTTAGCACTTCAAATAGCATCTCCAAGAGATGGTCAGGAGACACTCTCTGTGCAAAACCCTGGCAAGACACTGCCAATTAGCGTAATCAATAATAAATCAGGTCCGCCCAGTGGTCTGATTCAGTATAAAACTGCTCATTATGCTATCAGCACACTTGAAGATGTTGCCACAGTCAAACCCTTTAATCTAGGTGTTGCAATGGAACCTGGGGAACTCCCAGCCTCTAGACGAACGTGGATTTTAACAAGACGGCTAATCCAAACCCTTGGGAAGGGTGTGTCTGTCTTGCACTTACATAAGCTATGGAAAGGTCAGGTGAAGCCTGTGTGGGAGTGGCAATATTTCAGTTCATCCACAGAAGAGATTTGAACCTCTGATTTCACTCTCTAGCAGAGGCTCCACCCCTCTGAAACTGAGGGACGCTGCTTGCAGGCTGTCTCGAACCCAGAGCTGCTCTGATTAGAACTGGACTCTTGTTTGGGTCAGGGAGGCGGAGGGGTGCCAAGGATTTAATCTTGGGTGTTCTGCATTCAAAGCAGGTGTTCCACCACTGAGCCGCAGCCCTGGGGCTTTTAGTGAGGCATCTGAATGAAGGGTGATGATGATTAGTTTGAAAATTCATCATAAAAACATGAGATGGGGAGGGAGAGAGAAGAAAGCCAGCCAAAGAATGGATTCGGACAGCGGCACCATGTTCCCAGGATGGTGGGAATGTTCCTTATTGATGCCAGGCATTTTCATCCTGCTCTTCAGCCAAATGAAGCTGTCGAGGAGGGGCTTAGCAAATGTCACTGAAAACCCCTGCCCACAGCACAAAAGGAAAAAGGGATTGTGAGGGAAGAGGAAAAAAGAAAGCTCAGGCAGATTTATGGGTCACAAGCAGAATGGCTCCTGAAGACCTTTCCAAAATAGGAGAATATGAGAGTTGTAAGCTTTAATTAGTGGGATCAATCAACTCATTTGTTAACTGATATGGGGGGGAGGGGCAGTAACCCGTGAGGCTCAGAGTTTAGAGCAATTTAGTTTACATCCAATGTGATACAACAATTCAGAATGTGTGCGCATGTATGTACATATATGTGTGTGTGTGTGTGTGTGTATATATGATTCTCTTACCTTCAAACAACGAATGTTAGGCTGTGAATGGCAAAGTATTGTACAATTCATTCCACGTACCTTTTTATTTCTTGGTAATATGCAAAAATTAAACAAATGTCTAATTAACCATCTACCTTTGAACCAAGCGGGTTATTGGCGGTAGACTGCTGGAGCTTGTCTGAATTTGTTTCCCCTCCCCTCGCTCTTTCCCTAAAAGGGTCATCTTTACATCTTGTGGCAATGAGTTCCGTGAGTGAACTATAATACTGTGATATATATATTTTTGTGCGGGGAGGTGGGGCTAAGTGCCGACCCTCCTGGCAACAATACAAATCTACTCCTTAGCAGGTATTTAAAAGCATCCCCCGGAGTCTTCCCCCCCTAATGTGGGGGGGGGGGTTGGTTTCTTGGGGGGGGGGCGAGAAGAGAGGTGCCCCCCCCGCCTTCCCCTCCGCGCGCCTCCCGCTCCCAATGCCATTTCTAGAACGGTAGTAAAAGTTTCTATTAATAAAAAGCCGCGGCGGCAAACACGAAAGCTCTCCAGCGCCGCCGTCTCCGCCGCCGAGGCCTGTGAGAAAGGGATTCCCTCTGACGTCATTGCTAGGATACCAAACAAACACAGCCGAGACAAGGCCATATATGGCTAATTGCGTCACAGGAACTCCGGCGGGGCGGAGCGAGGGATCCCCGCTGAAATAGCCCTTTGGCGGCCCCGCACGGAGACCCCTTTGGGCAAGCGGGGAGCTCGGGGAGAGAGGGAGCCGCGGGCCGAGTTTCGGGGTCGGCGGGGTCCGGGATCGCCGGGGATCCGCGTCTGGGGGGCCGGATCGGCGCGCTTCCTGGTTGACGTCACGAGGGGCACGGCCCCCCTCTTGTATAAATAGGCTGCGAGGCAGAGCGTGGTTCATTCATAAGATTTCGGGCCCGGGAAGGAAGACCGGCGGCGGGCAGCGGAGACAGAACCGATCGCCGGAGGGGAGATCCCGACACTGCTGCTCGGAAACCGACCGATCGCTTCGGATTGCTGGCTGCTTGTTTTGGGGGGGAGGGGGGAGGCTTTTCTCCCGGGCGCGCGTTGGGGTTGGAAGTTGACTCGACCGGTGGAACTTCGGCCTGCCGCTGCCTTGGGGACCATGCTGTTGCTTTGAAAGGAGAGCGAAGGGGGGGACCCGAGGGAGCCGGCTCCCCCTCCGCCAGGCGACCCGGAGAAGAGCAACTCTCGGAGGCGCCCCGAGCCCGCTAGCCTCCTCCTGCCTCGGATCCGGCGGCGGCGGCGACCACGGCAGCGGCAGCAGCGGCGGGAGGGTCGGCCGGCTGGCTGTGCTCGGCGCTCACCTTGGCTTCCAGGCGCCCCCGGCGAGGCCGCGGCCTTTCCCCGGCGCCCCCGAGGGAGATGTATCAGGGCTTCCCCGGAGACTACGACTCCACCTCCCGGTGCAGCTCGTCCCCTTCGGCCGAGTCCCAGTACCTCTCCTCGGTGGATTCTTTCGGGAGCCCCACGGCCGCCGCTGCCGCCTCCTCGCAGGTAAGAGAGCCGCGGGGAGCGGGGTGTGTGTGTGTATATGGGGGGGACACACTTGCCTGCCGGGTTCTTTCGTCCAGCCATGGGAATCGGAGGGGGGGGGGTGCGTCCTTTGCACCGGACTCTTCCGGGCGCCGGGATCCAGGAGATCGGAGGCGGGGACGGGGCTCCCTTCTTACTCCCCTTGCAACTCCCTGCACCCCCAGCCCCTGTTCCAAGCGGTGGTCCCCTGGGGGTCTCCGGTGCTTGCATGCCTGTCTGCCTATCGGGGGACTCTCACGCCCCCCCACCGCAACTGCATGTGCTTTTCGTTTTCCTCTTCCCTCCCCGCCGCCCTTCCTTTTTTGCCCCACCTGCCCACTTCGGCCGATCTCCTCCCAAATTGATCCCGATTGCGGTCCAGATCCCCCCGCTTCCCTATTTTATTTTCTTTTTAAATTAATTCTCCGGATCGGGTGTCCGACCCGCGATCGGAAAGCAAAATAGAATTAAAAATATTCCGGCAGTAGCAATTGAAACGGATCTCCCGCAAAACTCTCCGCCCGAGCGCGCAAGTCTCCCCTGCGGTCCGCATTCCTCAACTCTCCGCTTCCCGCACCCCGGGGTTTCGAACGCGCATGCGCGGAGAGGAGGAGGAGGAGGGGGGAGTGGAGGAGGCGAGCGCGAAGACGAAAGGGGGGAAAGGGGGGCGGGGTTGTGCGTAACGCATGACGTGCTGGAACCCTCCGTGCTGACGTGAAGCACGCACGGCGCGTTTCTCCTCCACCTCCTCCCCCTCCCCGAGGCGCGCTGGTTATTTTGGAACGCTGGTCCGCCCCCGTTGCTAAGGGGCGGGGCGGGCGGGAGGAGCGCGCGGATTGGCTGGGCCTGGGAAGGGGAGGCCACGCCCCCTCCAGCCCCTGCTTGTTGCTGCTGCTGCTGCTGCTGCTGCTGCTTCTATCTTGGTGCAAGTCAGCAGAGCAAAAAGGAAATGCTAAAAATAATCCTCTCCAGCCGTGGAAGGAGCAGGAGTGCAATGCTTTGCGTCCCGTATTTCGGGGGGCAGTTGCCAGCCCTCCACTCCACAATGCCCCCTTTAGCTGGGAGAGAGAAATGGGCCTTGCTCCAGCCCATAGCTGTCAACTTACGGATATGAAAATAAGGGACCAGCAGCCTCGAAAATAAGGGATCAGCAGCCAAAATAAGGGATCAACAATGACTTTTATGAAATGCCTATTTTGTGGCGTGCAAATGGCTTGAGATACCTATTAGGTCCATAAATTACCATATAGCATATATTCAACAGAAAAAACAGCGACAATTTGTTGTTGACAAAGCAAGCTGGACATAGAAAGGGCCCCATTACCTTCAGTAGCCTATTTAAGAGACATCATCAATAAGGGACAGCAGCGGGACATGGCGGTGGAATAAGGGACTGTCCCGCCAAATAAGGGACGCTTGACAGCTATGCTCCAGCCCAGAATAAGCATCCATCTCGTTCCTTCCCTTGTTAAATTGGGAGAGGAAGATACATGCAAGCTCACCCCCCCCCAATGTTGTCCCTGGTCCTCTGGGAGCTCTGTAGGGGCGCGCATGCCCCTCTGCAATTCAGAGGGGGCTGCAATGAAGGGGTGGAGGAGCCCCACAGCTTGCTCTGACCCACTGGTGAACGAGGGAAATGGGTAAGGATGTTATTGGGCATCAGTTTGCTTGCCTCTGACACTCCAGCCAGGAATGGCAGCCAGCCCCCTCCCGACCCATTGGGAAGTGTGGGGCGGAAGGCTGGATAAAGTGGCTTGAAGGCAGGTTGGCTTTCCTGTGAATTGCATAGTGGCACTTGGGTGAAACCCTTTTGCTTTTAAGGGAAGGAGCAGCGAATTTTAGGGATGAGCCTCATTTTGCCCTCCAATTCACTGCTTTTCCCACCTGGAGCTGAGTTGCTTTAGAGCTCCTTGTCTAAGAGTTATTTCTGAGCTGTGTTACCTGCAGGGTGAATCTCCGGCAGCTTTCTTCCCCTCAGATCTTACTGTACTTGGGACTCTCATTATATCACACCTTCTGGTAGCTTGTGTGCTTTGAGGTTTCGACCTAAAAAAAGACGAGAGAAAAGCCAAGGTTTCAAACCAGAGACTATTATTCCTAGTATAGGTGCAGAACACAATATATATATACACACACAATATACACACAGACACAAATACATATATAACTTCCCCTTGAAAAGCAATAAAAAGAATTCTGGTATCTTGTCCTAAAAGTGTCCATTGTGGTGGCAGTCACTGATGGCTGATGCTTTCCCTTCACTTGATCTTGTGATATTTGTTAATATTTCTTGATGTCATTACCGGTTTGAGGAATGAGAGGTTAGCCTTCAGTTTTCAAGCTGGAGAAGGAACAGTGTTTGCCACAAGCTTCCACCAACTCTTTTAACAGAAATCCAACACGCTCACTGACAGAATATCTGTGTTGCATCTCCTCTGCAGTTGGCAATTCCTCTCTCATAACCCAGATGGCAGGCAGGACTAGATGACAGAGCCAGCTGTGGTGGCTCATTTCATAGAGTTGCCAAGGGGTCATAAGGGGTCATCTGGTCCCAATCCCCTTTGGTCTTAGCTAGGTGACACTTTGGCTTAGATATGGGGTTGGTGCTCCAGGTGTCATTGGGACTAAAGCTCCCAGCACCCCTGACCACTGGCGACACCGCCTGTAGTTGATGGGATTTGTAGTTCAGCAATGCAGGGGGTTGGACTAGATGACCCTCAGATCCCATTCCAACTCTACAGTTCTGTGAACACCTGGAGGGCAGCAGGCTATTACTCATCACTTTTCTCTCCCCCCCAAAAAAATGAGCTCAAAGCGACTTACAAACATTAAATAATAATAATTTATTATTTATATCCCACCCATCCGCCTGGGTTTCCCCAGCCACTCTGGGAGGCTTCCAACAAAGTATTAAAATACAGTAGTCTTCCCTAAAGCTTCCCTAAAGAGGGCTGCCTTCAGATGTCTTCTAAAAGTCTGGTAGTTGTTGTTCTCTTTGACATCTGGTGGGAGGGCGTTCCACAGAGCGGGTGCCACCACCGAGAAGGCCCTCTCGGTGGTGGCCAAGGTTGCTTTTTCAAAACCGTAATAACGAATGAGGTTGAGAAGAAATCAGCTGCACACACTGGCTCCCACAAACCTTGTATTGATAAAGCAAAACACTTCATTTGTTAGGCATTCGCCTTGGGGGCCAGTTTATGTCACCTGGATCAGGTAGGCCACAGTTGCCTACAAAGGTGCTTCTTGAAGAAGGAACATGGAAACCTTATTTCTGCCGTCCTCTGAGCATGCGTGCCTCTTTCTCTCTCTCCCTCTCCAGGAGTGCAGTGGCCTTGGGGAAATGCCCGGATCCTTTGTGCCAACAGTGACTGCCATATCGACTAGCCAAGACCTGCAGTGGTTGGTGCAGCCCACCTTGATTTCCTCCATGGCCCAGTCTCAGCAGCCTCCGGGCCAGCAAATGCCTCAACAACAACAGCAGCAGCAGCAGCAGCCACCCACTGTGGACCCCTACGACCTGCCGGGAACCAGCTACTCCACCCCAGGACTGAGCGCTGCCTACGGTGCCGGCCCCTCGGGGCTGCCTGCCGCCCAGCCACGCTCCACCAGGGCCCGGCCCCGAAGGACTCGGGAGGAAACGGTGAGCGGGGAGGATTGTAGGGCCCTGCTTCTCCTGTGGAACTTCCTCTGGGGAGCCGGCGACGAGGTTATTAACTCAAATCGTTTTGCACCCTTGATTTGGCCCTGCTTGACAGATTCCCCAAATAGCCGTAACGGCTGCATTTGATATATATATATATATTTGGGGTGGGATGTTGGCTGGTTGCCTTCTCCGCCCTCTCACCCCCTTGGTAGCTTGGGGGAAAGGTGGGAGAAAGTATGGGTGACATATCCAGATTGCAGCGACGAATTTGCCAGTCCACTGTAGCCGGAACCTCTTTGGATTCCTGGCTGGGCAGCGTCCATCTAAGGTGTGCTGCTTGACCCCCCCCCCCCCAAATCTGGTGCTCCGACATTGCTGCATCTTTTCCTAGACTTGCAGAGTTGGGAAGGGAGCATGAGAGTCATCTAGTCCAACCCCCTGCAAATGCAGCAATCTTTTGACCAATGCGAGGCTCAAACCCACAACCTCCGGATTAAGAGTCTCACAGGGTTACTTGAGTGTATTCTCCTGGGTTGAATACTGGAGTAAAACCCAGTATGTCCATTTGCCCCACCAGTATGAGCAAAGATAGTGTTGACGGCAGGGATCGGTTGTGTGGATCCCAGGATTCTTGACAGCCAGTCAGGGGAAGGGATCTGCTGTCACTTCATGAAGTCCAAAGATAGACCAGCTTCTCCAAGGTTCATTAGGGATGGATGCAGCTGGTTTGCCCTGCAGGAGAGAGGTGGTGGCAAAGTCCTTTGGGACGATGCCATGTCCAGAAAGGGAGAATTGTCTCTAGCCTTCATCCATGGACTGACCGCCTCTTTCTCCTGCCCTTGCAGCTGACACCCGAGGAGGAAGAAAAACGCCGTGTCCGGAGGGAGAGGAACAAGCTTGCAGCGGCCAAGTGCAGGAATCGCCGCCGTGAACTGACAGACCGACTTCAAGCGGTGAGTGGAGAACGGGGACTTGCTGGCCATGAGCTTTTTGATGCCACTGGTCCTGCCCTTGGGGGGGGGGGAAACCCACAAGCTTTGAGAGAGGTGGAGCTGCCTCAGGGCCCTGTTCTGCTTGGCTCAATGGTCAATTTCTATCTACTGCATTTATATCCCACCTCCCTCACATTTAATCTCCACAACAACCCTGCGAAGTAGGGCTGAGAGATAAGGACTGTGACCAGAGGCTCAGGGTGAGCTTCACGGCCAAGTGGGGATTTGAATCCTGGTGTCTCTCAGGCTCTAACCACTACCCCATGTTGTCTCTGCATGGTGGGGATTACCATTTTAAGGGGCCACAAACGGCCAATTATTTCATTCCCTATGACCATGGGGTAAAGCCAAAGAGTCTGTCTGGGAATCTCTCTCCTGTTCCTGCCCTTCTCGGCCTCCAACCCCACACAGCCCCAAAGCTGCATTGATCCAATCTTCCCAAACCCCAGCGAAGCCCCAAAATCCAGGTTTTTCAGGGCAAAGAGTTTGAAATGCTTTTTCTTCCATCGGGATATTTGAAAACGGTGTTGGTTTTTTAAAAAAAAAAATAGGCTGCAACTGCTGATTTTTAATGCCCTTCTCCTTGTGGCTTGTTCTAAGCTGTTTTGGGCACCCTTATTTAGGATAACAAGCTTTATTTACAAATCTTCAAAAATGGACAGCCCATCCCCATCTTTTGGGGACCAGGCAAACCCCAGTTCCTCCCTCCCTCCTGAGCTTCAAGCTGAGAGGGGGTCGTCGTCTCTTGCTTTCCCTCCACCTTCCCTGCAAAGTAGCTAACTGCTCTAGGCCGCCATCTTGGAGGATGCTAGAGGAATGGGCACCATAGAGTCCATTGGCTGGAGGGGTTCTCGCCCAGCGGTGGCCCCTCTGGTCCTGCAGGCGCCATTTTGAAAAAGGGCAAAGGGACGCTTGCTTGGCTAGAGCAGGAGAAATGGCAGAGTCCCTGACTGCAGTGCCCTCCAAAACTGGGATGCCCCCCCCAAAAAAAAACCTAGCCATAGATTTCTGCCTGGGAGGCTTTTAAAGTACTTTATCCTCTGAAGTTGATTTAATTAGGGAAGACTTTGACAGCTTGGTGCCCTCCAGGGAAGTTTGATCTCTGTATAGCATATGGAAAAGGCAGATGAGTTGGGCCTAGTCTGGTGGGATCCATGACCACCATTGCTTCTCCTTGGTTGGGTATTGGAGTAGGCAGCGAGGCAAGATGGCAGATGCAGACTACCCACAGGCGTCCCTGGCTGGGCTTGAACCACCAACCTTCTGATGGTGGTGGTGGTTGTTATTATTTGAATTTATATACTGCCCTATACCCGGGCGGTTCACAGAATAAACTCAAGATACAAAGCCACAAAATACCTAATAAAAATAAAAACGACAACCCAATAGCCGCCCCCACAAAACAAAACACATTTTAAAAGGCTATAGGATGCCAATCAGATCAACCAAAGGCCTGGTTAAAAAGGAACGTTTTTGCCTGGTGCCTAAAGGTGTATAATGAAGGCACCAGGCAAACTTCCCTGGGGGGAGAGCATTCCACAGATGGGGAGCCACCACAGAAAAGGCCCTGTTCTTGTGTTGCCACCCTCTGTACCTTTCAAGGAGGAGGCACCCGAAGGAGGGCCTCAGAAGGTGATCTCAGGGTCTGGGTTGGATCATACAGAAACAGGCGGTCCTTGAGGTATTGCGGTCCTGAGCTTCTAGGGAATTTTGGCCAGACGCACCACCCAAGGGTGGTGTCCCTCCCAGCTCCCCAATTCCACACCCTCTCACCTCCCCTTCCTTGCCCCCCCCCCCCCCCCCCCCTCCCCCCCCCCCTCCTTTCCCCCCCCCCCCATGGCTTCCTTGCTGACTCCGCTGATGTCCCCGCTCCTTCCCCAGGAGACCGACCAGCTGGAGGAGGAGAAGGCTGAGCTGGAGTCGGAGATCGCGGAGCTTCAGAAGGAGCGCGAACGGCTGGAGTTTGTCCTGGTGGCTCACAAGCCCAGCTGCAAGATCCCTTATGAGGACGTGCCAGAACTGATCGGGCAGCCGGGCACCTCGGGCGAGGTGAGCGCTTTAGCCCTGGCGGTCAAGGAGGACCCCTTTGGGCCCACGACCTACTCGTCGCTGCCCCTCCACTACCAGCAGACCCTTGGCGGAGTGCAGGCCTTGTCCCCCGCGGAGGTAGCGTTTTCTAGTTCTTACTTTTCACATGGTGAACAGCTGACCGACCCGTACCCGGCTAACCCTTCCTATACGTCTTCGTTTGTCTTCACCTACCCAGAGGGAGCCAGCTGCGGAGCCACACACCAGCGGAACAGCAGCAGCGACCAGTCCTCAGACTCCCTGAACTCTCCCTCGCTCCTTGCGTTGTGAAACTAAAAAAAAACCCCAAAACACGCAAAAACAAAATGCAAAAGCCCAACCGCCTCCCAATCTCGGAACCTTTTCTCCGCCTGACCTCCATTGGAAAAAACCAAACCAAAACGACCCACGTGCGCAAACGTCTGCGTTAAGCGAAGGGGGGCACAAGAGAGAGAGAGAAATGGCAAATGCACACCCCCCCCAGCTTGGGAGCATCGAACCTTTAAAACACCAATATATCTATCTATAAAGAGACCAAGTCACCCGCCAGCCATTGCTACACCAGCACCCAAGCTCTGTGACCATGTTGTTGTTGATGTTCAGACTGCCGGGGTGCAGTGAGTGGAGCGCCTTTTTGTGTGTCGACGGTCGCTTTCAACATTTCCTTGTTTTTTGGGCTTTGCAATTTCCAAATGGGAGAGCGAAGGAGGAAGGATGCAGCGATGGATGATCTACCCTCCGCCTCGGAAGAACTCTGAGCCTAAAACTTGCTTTCTGGGGGGAAAACGGGGCCCTTGCCTTTTGCTGAACGTGGACTTTTTGGCTGAGTATGGACTGTGACGATGGTTCTGATTCTTGCTGCCTTTTGTTATGGAATCATAGAATTGTAGACTTGGAAAGGGACCCCAAGGGTTCATCTTGTTGTAAGAAGCCGAGCAAAAGGGGATGACCTGTCAGTAGGGGGAATGAGGAGGAATGGGGGTGGGCTCCCTCCCCCCTGTTCTAGCAGACCCTACATTGCCTGGCTGCTTGTGGATCTTCTGCCAGCTGCACGGTTAGAAATGGGCACTTTCAAGGCACTTTTCCAAGTTATCAGCCTGCACTATGAAACGTGGTTGAGAGATTGACCGGCCAGCGACCATCCTTTCCCAAATTATTTTGGCAGGTGCCTACTGTCAACCTCAAAAAAGTGTAGAATATAGCGCAGAAGGTGCTTAAAAGCTTTGTTTTCTGTGTGGCTTAAACTTGCTGCCTGATCCGAGGTGCATGCTTACTCAGAAGTAAGCGCGACAGAATTCAGTTCCTTATGAGTTGCACCCTTAACACACAGAGGAGCAAGTCTACTTTAATAGGCTTGCAAGCTGAAATTATTCTAGTTCACAAGATTACCAGTTTTGGCGCATGTCCTGGGAATATAATCAAAGGGCAGTAGAAAAGTATTTGGTGTTAACAAAGTATGAAGAAAAAGAAGTTTTATATACTTCATTTTCTTCATACTTTGTTAATATATATATAGAGTTCAATACAAAATTGAAAACTTAGTTAATGAGAACCTCGGCTGCAAAATTCACTAGATTTTTAACTTGTGCAATAGTTTGGCAGCCCTGGTGTGCCTGTCAGAAAACATGGAAGCCTTTTAGAGGATGGCAGCCTCCATGCTTGTAAAAAATGAAAGGGGGAAAGTAGGTTTTTTGCTAGGAATTTGCACAGTGAGCTGTCTGGAACACCACGTCTCTTAATTTTGTCCAGCTGGTTGGGGGGCCAGCTCTACGCTGGGTCTACCCACCGCCTTTTAAACTTGGCCACATCCCCCCCCCCCGAATGAATCCTCTTCCCACTAGGGGCTCCTGCCTTTGCTCGGTTTCCCGTGGGTGGCTGGCAACCATTTTGCCGGGATGTTGGGGAGCTGCGCTTGGTGATATACTGTGAACGGACCTCTCTCCCCCCCCTCCTTGTATAGATGCTTTCCTCCCTGACCCTCGATATTGTGACACTATGTACTTTAAGCTGCCTGTTTCCTTTTGCTTGATGTATCCGTGGTTTTTGAAGCTGGCTCTTCTCCCTCATCACCCTTTTCTCCCTTGGTGACACTGTTGGTGAGAAAAAAACTCTGGATATTTAGCTGACTTCTATCCCCGGCTGCAGCCTTTCCTAATTTCTGGGCTTCTAGCTTCCTTCCTTGCCTAGCTGCACCCAGGTGGATATCACTTTAGGGTGCCCAGATCCTCAAATGTGAGCTCCCTTTTTGAAAAGTGTCGGTGGCCCAGCCTGTCCCAGCATTTCAATCGGTTTGCAGCCGTGTTGCTTGTGAAGTGGCCCCCCCAACCCACCCCAGGGTCTCCTTGCGCCCTGTTGCTTCGGTTGCCAACGCCAAGCAGCGCTTGTGTATCTCTTGTGCGCGTGCGTGATCTTGTGCAACAGCGCTACCCGCTTCTGACACCGCGCTGCCTCTTATTAACCTGCCACACGAGTGTGTTTATGGACCGGGGTAAAACGAAAAAACGAAAAAAATCTGCCTTGTTGCTTTTATGGAGCTCTAGAGCACGCCGTTCAGGATGTTTCCAAAAAACTTTCCTCGTGACCAAGCTTTCAATGTTGTGTTTAATTTTTTTTTTAAACCAGAATTATTTTTAATCTTATGGACTTTTATTTTAACCAGCTTTTTTATTTTTAATTGCTTATTATACACTTGCTGGGGAAACGGGGGAATATTTTTAATTTTTTTAACTATTATAATAATTATTATATTATTTTTACCCCCTTGTGCTGTAATATTATTTTTGTGTGTGATGTTGTTTTGTTAAGCAGCAGGGGGGGCCGTCGGACGGGAAGCAGAGGAGAGAACTCCTGGACCCGGCTGGCGACTCTTCCCTGCACTTAACCTTGGCTAGCAAAAATAGCAAATAAAGACAGCTTTGAAAAATGCACTTTTTAACGATGGATATAAGATCTCTATTTTTTCAAACTCCTGTAAAGTTCACATTAAGGTGCAATAAAAAAAAAAGAAAAACCTTGAGCTGTAGAGCTGCCTGGCTTTCTCTGCACCGAAACCCCCATCACCTTGTGCCTTAACCCTTCATGTTCAGGGCAGGGCAGAACTTGGGGTGGCCGGGTGGCAGGAAGCTGCTATTACGGGTGAGTGACATGTTTATACGCTGGGACCTTGTTTGGTGTTGGAGTGCCCTCTGCAGCATGCTAAGCGAAAGTACACATGGTGAGATCTCCTGGAAAGCAGATTTTTGGGTTTATGTGTGTAGTTACAACCCTTAAATCCAGGGTCTAATATTCAAAAGAACCCATGAACAAAGTGTTGGTGCTGACCTTTAAAGCCCTAAACGGCCTCGGTCCAGTATACCTGAAGGAGCGTCTCCACCCCCATCGTTCAGCCTGGACACTGAGGTCCAGCACCGAGGGCCTTCTGGCGGTTCCCTCCCTACAAGGAGTGAGGTTACAGAGAACCAGGCAGAGGGCCTTCTCAGTGGTGGCGCCCGCCCTGTGGAACGCCCTCCCACCAGATGTCAAAGAGAAGAACAACTACCGGACTTTTAGAAGACACCTGAAGGCAGCCCTGTTTAGGGAAGCTTTTAATGTTTGATGGACTACTGTATTTTAATATTTTGTTGGAAGCTGCCCAGAGTGGCTGGAGAAGCCCAGCCAGATGGGCGGGGTATAAATAATAAATGATGATGATGATCAGGCCAAAGGGGCTTATCTAGTCCAGCATCATGTTCTCACAGGGGCCAGCCATGATGGGAAACCTGCGAGCAGGATCCGAGCACAAGAGCAACTCTCCTGTGGTTTCTGGCAACTGGGATTCAGGAGCCTTGCTGCCCCGGACTGTAGAGGGCAAAACATAGCCTTTGTGGCTGGTAGCGATTGGTAGACTCCCCCTTCTCCTCTTCCACAAATTTCCTAGGTGGAACTTCTGCATCGGGGGAATCTTGTAGGCTCTTCCCAGCATTCCATTGTAATAAATGGAAACCTTCCCTTATGGGGGGACACAAGAGCCCTTATAGAGTCCTTTGCATGGGGGGCTGTCAGATGGGAAGGAGAGAAGAGAACTCTGGACCCAGCTGGCGACTCTTCCCTGCACTTAACCTTGGCTAGCAAAAATAGCAGAGTTTTGCAAGAGGAGGAAATTTTGATGCCCCTCCTTCTGGATCCCAATTGCATGTCCCCCCCCCCCCCCCCCCGACTTCCAGCCAACTTTTGGTTTGAACGTTCCAACCCTGCTTTTCGTTGAATTCCAAAGATTTAAGAGTTTGGAACTAGAATGAACTACCGTTTCACACAGCACATAGTGAAAACTGTGGAGCTCCCTCCCGCAGTGTGCTGGGCCCGGGGGAAGCAGTGAAATGTGGTCCAGGATCCGAAGGTTCTGCTAGGAGTCAGTCCGACAGGGCCAATGCAGGAAACCAGGCAAGGACAGGTGCAGGATCTGGCATACAGCAACGTTGCTTGCGCAACCTGGGGCAGGGTCCGACAGCCTTTTATCTTTGTCAGGGTAGCGGCCGGTCCTGATCCCCTGGCAACTCACCTCCCTCTCTCACCCAAAGGTGAGGACTCCTGCGAGTACTCAGGTCTCTCCTTCTCTCAGACCTGAGTCTCTGCAGCTCGGGAGACGTCAGTGGGTTAGTAGACCCAGAGGCCACCTCAGCCTCCCCTGACCCAACTGGTAGTGGAGCAGCTGTAAGCGATGGCCCAGCTGGAGGGAACAAGGTCATCCCTGCATCTGGAGCCAGGGCAGGCTCAGGCCCCGGACTCAGCCCAGCTGGTGTTTGTTGCAGGGGGACCTGTGCAGACGGGGGCTCTTCAGGATCAGGCCCCAGACTTGGTTCAGATGATACCTGAGGCAAAGGATCCGGTGCAGACTGAGTCTCCTCTGGTTCCGAGTCTGAGTCCCAGGCCATCATACGCAGGAGGCAGGGCTGGGCACCAACTTATTAAATTAAATTAATTTTTTATCTATACCCTGCCCTTCCCGGTTTAAAAACCGGGCTCAGGGCGGCTAACAGCAAACACAAAACACTGATTAAAATGTGACTTAAAAACAGCATAAAAGGTAAAGGGACCCCTGACCATTAGGTCCAGTGATGGCCGACTCTGGGGTTGCGGCTCTCATCTCGCTTTATTGGCCAAGGGAGCCGGTGTACAGCTTCCGGGTCATGTGGTCAGCAGGACTAAGCCGCTTCTGGCGAACCAGAGCAGCGCACGGAAACGCCGTTATCTTCCCGCCAGAGTGGTACCTATTTATCTCCTTGCACTTTGACGTGCTTTCAAACTGCTAGGTTGGCAGAAAAAAACAGCATAGAAACAGCATAAAATACAACATAAATGCAGCATCAATGTCAATAAAATTCAAAAATTCGGGGGTCATTTTTTGGGGGGGGGGGGGAGCCCCAGTTGGACCAGGGCTAATTGGCCAAGTTGGTCCTACTAGGGCTAGCAGGAGACTAGGGAAGAGTTTAAATGTGGGGTCCCAGATGGCTTTAAGAGGACTGGAGGAATTCATGGAAGAGACGGCAGTTGATGGCAGCTGGAGGCAGCAATAATTCAGAATACCAGTTGCTGGAAGCCAAAAGCAGGGAGAGTTGTTCTCCTGCTCAGATCCTGGGGTATCTCTCTCCTGCTAAAATCCATCAGCATTCTTGAGGAGTACAGTTCCCTTAGTTTCCATTATCATACCATCAAAAGAGCAAGAATACACAGCTATTTTAGCATCTTTGACAGAAGTAACATCACCTCCTGTCAGGGGCTCAGGAGCAGAGGCACAGGGAAGAGAGGGAATGGAGAGCGAAGGGGAAGAATCTGAGGGAAGCGTAGGGGAGTATGACAGTGAACCGAGAGATTCCATGAGCTTCTCCAGCGAATCAGAAGATTCCCAGAAGGGGGCGCCTATGGCCAGGGCAAGGGGGGTCCCAGGGGGGACGCACCAGAAACAAGAGGCCAGCGGGGACTCCCAAAGCAGCAGCTGGAGATCAGGACCAGCTTCCCCACCAGAGCGTAGTGGGGGGGAAGAGTCCCATGCATCAGGGCCAGCGTCTCCTCCAGCAGGGAGAGAAGAGGAGTCAGGGCTGACCATGCTACATTCAGAGAGTGGGGGAACGGAAGGGAAGTCAGACCCAGCTAGCCTCCCCGAAGGGGGAAGCAGTGACAGGAGCAGTGTAACGGTCAGGAGGAAGGTTGCCGGCTGGGCGCGCGCGCCAAGTTCAAATGTACAGGCACGCGGGACAGCAGGAAACCCGGATGGGGAACCAGGTCCTAAAGCCCGCCGGAGGGAGGGGGAAGAATCAGGGGACTCAGCGTCAGAAGAGTCCAGAAAGGGCAAAACCCCAGCGGACAGGCAGACCCAGAGGAGGAAGGAGCAAAGGAAGAGGTGGAGCAAGGCTAGAGTCTTAAACTGGTGTCTGGGGGGAGGAGATTCAGACGGAGCTTCAGCGGTCTAGAGTTTGAGACGTAGGACTGCGCGCCACGGCTTGGAAATCGAAACTGAACTTCAATAAAGACCTTTGTAAATAGCAACGAACTGGCGTTGGTCCTTTGTGAGCTGGGACCTCGGGCAGCTCTGACACCTCCAGTTTCCTTTCTTAAATAACCATGCCATGCAATACTGTAGAAGCACAAATGCCAGAACCTAGGTTCTTGCGCACTCTGATGCTGTCAACATTAAAGTGGCCCGACTCAGGAAGAATAGACACATGCCTGAGCGATAAGCTTAGTAAGAAATATTCCATTGCCACATTTTTTTACTCATTATTGAAGCTTGCAGCAAAGACATCTTCCAACATCCCAGAGATTTTTTTGCAGAGCGGCACACTAGATCAGGAAGTATCTCCAAGGCTGTCTTCAAAACTTCTTCATAGCCTTCAGTGACCTCTGAAACAGAAAGTCCCATTCTTCGAAGCTCTTCTGCATGTTCTAGGAGGGCTCCAGCAAACACCAAAATTTGTTCCATCACCAACTTCTTGCTCTTGCATGTGAGAAGCAAAGACAATCATTTTTGCAGCTGGTTGGCCCCAGTTGAGAACAGGATGTTGCGCTAAAGGGGCATCATTTGGCCTGATCAGATCCTGAAACTCCAAGACTTTGGCCACCTCATGAGAAGACAAGATTCCCTGGAAAAGACCCTGATGTTGGGAAAGATGGAGGGCACAAGGAGAAGAGGGCGACAGAGGGTGAGATGGTTGGACAGTGTTCTCAAAACTACCAACATGAGTTTGACCAAACTGCGGGAGGCAGTGGAGGACAGGAGTGCCTGGCGTGCTCTGGTCCAGGGGGTCACGAAGAGGCGGACACGACTAAACAACAATGGGGCTGGTGGGTGCCTTGCGGTTCACTCACTGGAAAGGGTTGTGTCCTTCCCCTCAGTGGGTTTCACTTGCTGGTGGAAGGACAGCAAGGAGAGAAGCAACCTGGCGGCCCTAGGCAGGGAGTTCCAAAGTTTTCTGGGAGCAGCCACCACCAAGAAGGCCCTTTCCTGCATCCTCACCATGGGGGCCTGAGAGGAGGGTCTCTCCTGAAGACCTAGGGCCTGGGCAGGTTCATATTGGAGGGGGGCGGAGGATACGGCACTTCAGACAGCCTGGGACGAAGGGGGCTTGCGCAGGAGAAATCCCCAGGGTTGAGTTACGGTGCGCTTGAATTTGTGTGCTATGGCGCTCCCTGGAAAAGACCCTGATGTTGGGAAAGATGGAGGGCACAAGGAGAAGGGGACGACAGAGGCTGGACAGTGTTCTCGAAGCTACCAGCATGAGTTTGAGCAAACTGCGGGAGGCAGCGGAAGACAGGAGGGCCTGGCGTGCTCTGGTCCAATATGACATGCAGAGGGCAGAGACTGGGCACGCTTTGCCCCTTTTACAAACTGTGCGGAAAGGGGAGTGGGTGATTTGGGCAAAGGCAGGCACTCTCAAGTGACCCCCCCCAATCCGCATACCTCCTCCTCCTCCAGCAGCCCAGCAGCCCATCCGTACATGAGCCCAACCCCCAACGATGCAGGAATCACAGTCAGGAGGCCACACGTCAGACACTTCTTGTTGTTGTTTTCCCCAACAACCATTTTTATTAAAGTGTAAATCCAGGCAAAGGTTGAGAACCGGCTCGCGCCAACCCCGTCGTTGGCCGGGATGGGTATGGCAGAAAGTGGAGCGTCCCGGGAGAAAGAAAGAAACATAAAAAGGTGCGTGGAGGTTGATTGTGTGTGCTCTGGCCAGCGTTGGGCACCTGTTTAAGACGGAGCCTTTCTCCTGGAGAAAGAAGGTGTTGCTCCAAGGCTGGCGGGTCCGTGTCAACTTTCCCTTAAGAAATAAATTCAGCAGGCAAGGAGGGAAGACTGGGGAGGGTGTCACTAGGGTAAGAAAGGTGGCCTTAGCCTGCCCACCCCCCAAACAGCCACAGCTTCCTGGAATTCCCTTGGGGC
>JAXCMG010000044.1:2048343-2080645 GCA_034642415.1 Podarcis siculus | reverse complement strand
GTCAGGAGTGCTCTGATGGTGTTTCCTGCTTGGCAGGGGGTTGGACTTGATGGCCCTTGTGGTCTCTTCCAACTCTATGATTCTATGATTCTAGGGTCAATTTTTATGGTAGCCCAAATCTCAGTTGTACGAGAATATGTACAGTGGTACCTCTGGATACGAACGGGATCTGTTCCGGAGCCCCGTTCGCATCCAGAAGCGAACGCAACCCACATCCGCAGGGAAAACCCAGGATCCGTGCACAACACTCTCCCTTCCTGCCGTTCCCAGCAACTGATTTTCAGAAGCATCGCTGCCTCTGACTGTGGAGGGCAGCACAGAGCCATCACAGCTAGTAGCCATGAGAACCCCTCTCTTCCTCCATGAAATTGTTCAATCCTCTATCAAGGCCTCCAGAATTGGTAGCTGTCACTGCTTCCTGTGGCAGGGAGTTCCGTAGTCTATTTCCCCCTTTTGACCTACTGGCCCACCCAACAACACAGTGTACACATTTATGCAGGTTTAATCCACGAATGAATCAAGTCGATGCACATTCCAAGAGCTCTGCAAACAGGTGACAGCTCTGAGATTAAGATGCTGAGCCCATTCCCTTTGCAGTAGCCCAGTCCCCACACCTAAAGCGAAACACACATTAAGGACTTAATCCAGATGTGAAATTCTGGGGGACGAACGAGAAGGGAAACTCAAACACTTTCGCATCTCCTTTTTGTGGATGCAAGTTTCTTTGAGGCTTGTGGTTGAAAACAGGATGCGAGGCCAGACGAACTTGTGGTCTGGGGGGAGCGAGGCCAGTTCTTCTTAAATTCTTCTGAACTTCCTTACGGCAGGTGGGTGCTAAAGGCGACGGGTGGTCCCCCCCACCCTCAAATTTGAGAGCAGACTTTGACACACTGGTGCCCGCTCCAGAAATTTTGGACTGCAACTTCCACCAGTCCTAGCTTTGCAATCAATTAGCGTGGAAACATCTAAGTATGGTCTTCTGCAACCTGGTGCCCCCTCCAGGTGTGCTGATTGGGGGCTGGGGGGGCGTTGTGATCCAAAACATCTGGAGAGGGCACCAGGTTGGCAGAGTCTGCTCTGGAAATTGCAGGAGGGTTAGGAGAGCTGCTGCCCTTGCCAATGCTTATCTGAAGGGCCTGCCTCCATAGTTTCTATAGGTCCCCAACAAGCACTGGTAGCTGTGGCCCAGTGTGCCACCAGGGGTTGCTGTGGGGCTAGGGTATATACACAGAAACCACTATTCAGTTTCTGAAAATTCATAGCACCCAAGGGTGACGCTCTCTCTTCCAAACAGCAGTGAAATAGGAGCCAACATTGTGCAGTGCTTGGAGTGTAGGGCCAGGTAGACATAAAGGTAAAGGGACCCCTGACCATTAGGTCCAGTCGTGACCAACTCTGGGGTTGCGGCGCTCATCTCACTTTATTGGCTGAGGGAGCCGGCGTACAGCTTCTGGGTCATGTGGCCAGCATGACTAAGCCGCTTCTGGTGAACCAGAGCAGCGCACGGAAACGCCGTTTACCTTCCCGCCGGAGTGGTACCTATTTATCTACTTGCACTTTGAGGTGCTTTCAAACTGCTAGGTGGGCAGGAGCAGGGACCGAGCAACGGGAGCTCACCCCGATGCGGGGATTCGAACCGCCGACCTTCTGATTGGCAAGCCCTAGGCTCAGGGAAGTTACCTTTCTTTAAAAATCATATAAAATCAACTCCTTTGCCAGTTTCCTCAATTCCAAAGCTATTTTCCCCTTGAAAAAGGACTCCAGGAAGTGCCCAGAGGTGACAATTGCTGAGCTGATTGTTGGCCAAGGAAAGCCTATTTCCATCACCAGACTTGCCAAGGGGTCCAGACATGCAAAGGAAGTTCTATTGTACTTTGAGTGGTGGGACTTCAGAGGTGTTTGCCTATGCTAATCTTATACCTGAGTCTTGCCCTGACATGTCTGCTTATTACAGATAGGTAGCCATGTTGGTCTGCCATAGTCAAAACAAAATTTTTTTTCCTTCCAGTAGCACCTTAAAGACCAACTAAGTTAGTTCTTGGTATGAGCTTTCGTGTGCATGCACACTTCTTCAGATACACTGAAACAGAAGTTGCCAGATCCTTCTCGTTAAGAGTCGTCAACAGGCTCATCTCAGCTATCTGCCAATCACCCATTCCCACCACCCTTCTGAGTAATACCCCTCCCCACCTTCTCACTATATAGAAGGATCTGGCAACTTCAGTTTCAGTGTATCTGAAGAAGTGTGCATGCACACAAAAGCTCATACCAAGAAGTAACTTAGTAGGTCTTTAAGGTGCTACTGGAAGGATAAATTTTTTTGTTATGTCTGCTTATGCTAATCTTGTACCAAGGACTTGTCTGGACATGTTTGCCAAGGTAAAACTAGTGTAACCCCTGTCTAAGGTAAAGGTAAAGGGACCCCTGGCCATTAGGTCCAGTCGTGGCCGACTCTGGGGTTGTGGCGCTCATCTCGCTTTACTGGCCGAGGGAGCTGGCGTGCAGCTTCTGGGTCATGTGGCCAGCAGGACTAAGCCGCTTCTGGCGAACTAGAGCAGCGCACGGAAACGCTGTTTACCTTCCCGCCAGAGCGGTACCTATTTATCTACTTGCACTTTTTGTGCTTTCGAACTGCTAGGTGGGCAGGAGCTGGGACCGAGCAATGGGAGCTCACCCCGTCGCATGGATTCGAATCGCCGACCTTCTGATCGGCAAACCCTGGGCTCTGTGGTTTAACCCACAGCGCCACGCACGTCCCAACCCCTGTCTACCCCTCCCCTTTTGTGACATGTCAGTGATGTATCAATGATGCTGTACGAACTGTATTCTGGGATATGGTGGGAAAGTTTTAAAAGTCCTTGTCACCCCATCCTCAGGGTTCAAAATTCCTCTTTGAACCTGTTGCGCAATAAACTTTGGTCTACAGCTATTTGCTCCAGTTGGTGGCTGGACTCCTTCCTTTATTCCGCAGGGAACCACGGGCTCTGCCCGACCAGCTGGGGGACTGAGCAGCCTCGCACCTAGAGTTTTCCGTAACAGGGGCAATGGAAGGATGTGGTGGCCCCCTCCCCACGGGAGGGGGCAAAGGAGAGACAACACCCCCCCCCCAAAAAAACCCACAACTTACTTTGCTCTGAGGTTACTCAACTGATTCCTCACCAGCCCCACGTACTGGTCAATCTGTGCCTGGAAAGAGGAAAAAGGAAAAGGGTCTGTAGTGAGTGGGGATTTGCTGGAATAACAGGTTTGGAATTGCCCAAGAAGAAGAAGAAGAGTTTGGATTTGATATCCCGCCTTTCACTCCCTTTAAGGAGTCTCAAAGCGGCTAACCATCTCCTTTCCCTTCCTCCCCCACAACAAACACTCTGTGAGGTAAGTGGGGCTGAGACTTCAGAGAAGTGTGACTAGCACAAGGTCACCCAGCAGCTGCATGTGGAGGAGCGGAGACGCGAACCCAGTTCCCCAGATTAGGAGACTACCGCTCTTAACCACTACACCACACTGGCTCTCAGTGTTAAAGATGTTAAATTATTTTTGTATGCCACAACTGCTGCTCGTCCCTGTCACAGGGATTCAAACCGCCAACCTTCTGATTGGCAAGTCCTAGGCTCTGTGGTTTAACCCACAGCGCCACCCGCGTCCCATTGGCTGCCTTGGGTAAAGTGTCCCAATTCCAGCTACACCCCCCCTCCAGTGCCCAGGTCACCCACCTGATGTTGCCTGTACAGCAGAGGGAAGGTAAATGCACTTATCACACCTGCATGAAGGAGAATAAAGGAAAATGAGAGTCAAAATCTGCCGCGCTGCTCCCTGACTTTCTACCCCACCCTGATACCCTAACCGAGAGAGACCCTGCAATTGGGCTGTTCACTGGCGAGATCTCCTTCTTTGCATTTTTGCAAAGAGACTTTGCGAAACGCCATCAGTTTGGAGTTGAAAAATATACGCTTTCAAGGAAACCACCGAGAAGGCCTGACAGAACCATTGCCTCGCCTGCCATCGCCCCAGCTCATCTTGTCTCTTTCAAGCAAATCTAAGAGGCGATACCAGGGAACCATGGCTACTGATTCTCCAATGGTAGTTTACAAAAACTAAAACCACCTTTAGACAAAAGCACCCCGCCTTTAAACAGTAGTAGGAAATGGGTGCAATAATAAATCGTTGGTGTAAACTCCCCACCCCAAAATATATATACCGTACTTTTCCGTGTACAAGACATCCCCATGTATAAGATGCCCCCTTTTTGGGGGGACTCAAATTTAAGAAAATGGGGGGAGATGGAACAGAGTTGAGGATGAGGATTTTAATATATATATATACATTTTTATTGGTTTTTTTAACATATCATTTATCATAACTTCATGTCTTATACAATATTTTAGACTTCCATCAACAACTTCTGAAGGTTTTCCATTCTTTATCACTTGTTCTGCATTTCTTAATTTCTCTATTACTTTTAATTATCCTTAACTAATAATTCTCATCGTAGTCTTTCTTGCAATATTTCAAATAGTCCTCCTTACAGAACTTCTTGCAGTCCTACTAGTGTAACCTGTTTGTCACAATTGCTTTTCAAAGAGTTCAAATATTTACTTTTTTGCAGAGGATTTTAGGGGTGGTTGCTGAAAATCGCTCACGTGTCGCAAAATTCGCCTCTCGTCTGTGCTCTCACCGGCAGAAGCTGACAATCGCCTGCCCGATTGCAGCAGCGTCAGCCGATCAACGCCACCCATTGACACAGCAACCAATAGCACGCACGATAGCCACTAACAGCTGCGGCGGCAACCAATCAAATGTCCACCCTATGCACTCCCCATGTATAAAATGACCACCTTTTTTTTTTGCATGATTTTTAAAGGAAAAAAACTAGTCTTATACACAGAAAAGTACGGTACAGTCATACCTCATGTTACATTTGCTTCATGTTATGACTTTTCTCCCTGACTTCTTCTGTCTAGCCCAAGGCGACACAGTGAATCTCGACTGAACCACTGAGACTGCCTGCAAGGCTGTTGTTCCTTGTTCCCCCAGTTGGTGGGCTCCTCTTCTCTCTGCCCCAGCCCTGAGATGCGTTGCTCCTTGCCCAGCCCACGGCCTTACCCAGTATCAGCAAAGTCAGCCCATTGAAGACGGCTCCCACGTAGGTGAGGATGTAGAACAGGAAAGCAAACTGGGAAGCAACAGGGGAGAAAAGAAAAGGGGTCAGGAGGCTTTCATTAGGCACAGAGAAAGTTCCGAGACCGGCTGGAGTGCAATCTTGGGAGCCCCCCCCCCCCGGTCCTGCTGTGTCCCTGGCAAGATTGGAACACACCCACCCAGCATCCGCCACAGAGGATGTAGTGCTTAGAGTGTCAGACTAGAAACTGTAAGGTAAAGGTAAAGGGACCCCTGACCGTTAGGTCCACTCGTGGCCGACTCTGGGGTTGCAGCGCTCATCTCACTTTATTGGCCGAGGGAGCCGGCATACAGCTTCCGGGTCATGTGGCCAGCAGGATTAAGCCACTTCTGGCGAACCAGAGCAGCGCACAGAAACGCCGTTTACCTTCCCGCCGGAGCGGTACCTATTGATCTACAGTCATACCTCGAGTTGAATGTGCTTTGGGTTGAGCACGTTCAAGTTGCGCTCTGCGGCAACCCGGAAGTAACGGAGTGCGTTACTTCTGGGTTTCGCCTCTCGTGCATGCACAGATGCTCAAAGTGGTATCACGTGCATGCGCGGAAGCAGCGAAACGCGACCCATGCACGCGCAGGTGTGCCATCGTGTCTTGCATTCCGTTCAGGATGCGAGTGGGGCTCCGGAACGGATCCCGTTTGCATCCCGAAGTACCACTGTACTTGCACTTTGACGTGTTTTCGAACTGCTAGGTTGGCAGGAGCAGGGACCGAGCAACGGGAGCTCACCCTGTCATGGGGATTCGAACTGCGACCTTCTGATCGGCAAGCCCTAGGCTCTGTGGTTTAACCCACAGCGCCACCCGCGTCAGAAGGAACTGTAAGAGCAGAGTTCAAATCCCCCCCTCTAGCCCACGAAGCTCGCTGGGTGACCTTGGGGGCCAGTAATTTGGCTCGCTCTCATTCTGGCCTACCCCGCAGGGTTGTTGTGAGGATAAAATAGGGAGGAGCAGAACCATGGACCCCCCCCCTTCAGCTCCCTGGAGGAAAGTTGGGATGTAGATGGAACAACAGCGCAAAATATAAAATAAATATATGTGACACTCCTGGCTAATTGCACCTTCAGGCTGTGGACAACAACTGGTGGTGCTCGGAGCAGGTCTGTTGACATCAGCACACATGGCCATCTTAGGGTCTATTCATGTCAATGGGTCTACTTTTGAGTTGGATTTAGTCGGACGTATCTCTCGGCCAACCGGGCCATGCTCCGTGACAGCGGAGCGGAACCTCCACATCCGGGGGCAGTTGAGCCCGACTCCTCCTTACCTTAATGGACTCCACCAAGTCGTCCACCAGGAAGAGGCGCTGGAGGGACTTGGTGCCCGACGTGACGTAGAAGACGACCCGCTCCGTGAGACGCTCCAGCTGCTCCTTCGACAGCCCCAAGTCGGCGTCCAGCTGGGCCCTGGCAAGGATAGGACGGGTGGGTGAAAAAATGCCAGGCAACCTTGTCAAAGGCAACCTTAAGAAGTACCCCTTGGCACATCCCCAGCTGCACAGCTCAAATTATGCTCCTCCAAAGTGGCATGGGAGCGGGTTGGGCTAGATGACCGCTGGGAGTCCCTTCCGTGTCTATGATCCTGTGGTATGCTTTTGCAGCTGCTGTCCTGGAGAGAGGGGGATTTACTGGGAAGCAAGGTACAGTACAGGGGGATTTTTGGGGTGACATTCAAGGATGGGAGGCTGAGCCCCAGGCAGAAGGCGGTGAAGGTCCTGTGTGAGTGAGGCGGTTGGAGGATGGATGATGGCTAACAGATTGAGGTTGAATCCTGACAAGACAGAAGTACTGTTTTTGGAGGAGAGGAGGCGGGCAGGTGTGGAGGACTCCCTGGTCCTGAATGGGGTAACTGTGCCCCTGAAGGACCAGGCGCGCAGCCTGGGAGTCATTCTGGACTCACAGCTGTCCATGGAGGCGCAGGTGAATTCTGTGTCCAGGGCAGCTCCATCTGGTATGCAGGATGAGACCCTCCCTGCCCGCAGACTGTCTCGCCAGAGTAATGCATGCTCTAGTTATCTCCCGCTTGGGCTACTGCAATGCGCTCTATGTGGGGCTACCTTTGAAGGTGACCCGGAAACTACAACTAATCCAAAATGCGGCAGCTGGACTGGTGACTGGGAGCGGCCGCTGAGATCATATAACACCGGTCTTGAAAGACCTACATTGGCTCCCAGTATGTTTCCGAGCACAATTCAAAGTGCTGGTGCTGACCTTTAACGCCCTAAACAGCCTTGGCCCAGTATACCTGAAGGAGCGTCTCCACCCCCATCATTTTACCCGGACACTGAGGTCCAGCTCCGAGGGCCTTCTGGCGGTTCCCTCATTGCGAGAAGTGAGGTTACAGGGAACCAGGCAGAGGGCCTTCTCGGTGGTGGCGCCCGCCCTGTGGAACGCCCTCCCAGCAGATGTCAAAGAGAAAAATAACTACCAAACTTTTAGAAGACATCTGAAGGCAGCCCTGTTCAGGAAAGCTTAGGGAAGCATGCGTGGCATGCTCTGGTCCAGGGGGTCACAAAGAGTCGGACACGACTAAACGACTAAATAACAACAACAAATCTTATATTTTGGAAATGTACACCCAGGTTTTTTTCTTTAATTTTGTTGGGGCCTCCAAGAGAGTGGGTCCCTAAGCTATCGCTTGTTTAGCTTATACGTAAATCTGGCACTGCGACCTGCCTTTTCCTAAGCCAGGCCATTGCTCCGACAGAGGAAGGGGCAGGATGGAGGGCAGGGAGGCTGACAGCAGGGGGCGCCAGAGCCAAGGACTGGTGGAACCAACGAATTCTAGGTTGTGTATTTACAGCCTCTACCCCAAGCAGAGACATCACCTTGCCGACAAAGGTCCCTATAGTTAAAGCTATGGTACTGATGTATGGAAGTGAGAGCTGGACCATTAAGAAGGCTGATGGCCAAAGAATGGGTGCTTTTGAATTCTGGTGCTGGAGGAGACTCTTGAGAGTCCCATGGACTGCAAGAAGATCAACCCGATCCATTCTGAAGGAAATCAGCCCTGAGTGCTCACTGGAAGGACAGATCCTGAAGCTGAGGCTCCAAGACTTTGGCCACCTCATGAGAAGAGAAGACTCCCTGGAAAAGACTCTGATGTTGGGAAAGATGGAGGGCACAAGGAGAAGGGGACGACAGAGGACGAGATGGTGGGACAGTGTTCTCGAAGCTACCAGCATGAGTTTGACCAAACTGTGGGAGGCAGTGGAAGACAGGAGGGCCTGGCATGCTCTGGTCCAGGGGGTCACAAAGAGTCGGACACGACTAAACAACAACAATGGGGCTGGTGGGTGCCTTGCGGTTCACTCACTGGAAAGGGTTGTGTCCCTCCCCTCGGTGGATGGCGAGTAGTATTTTGCTGTAAACCCTGAGAGAGATGGTGACGCTGAGGGCCGCCAGGGAGACGTAGGAGGCCACGCTGATGATGCTGAAGTGGAGCAGGCACAGCAGGGCCACCATCAAGGCGGTGAAGACGAACGCCGACTTGCGGGTGTCGCGCCAGTACACCAAGTCTGCCACTGCAAGCAAAAGAGAAAAACAGCTGCATGACGCTGCGGAGAGAGATTAAAAACCACCCATCTTGCTAGTCCTCATGACCAGTGCCGGATTTACGTATAAGCTAAACAAGCTATAGCTTAGGACCCCACTCTCTTGGGGGCTGCCCAAAAAAATGTAAAGGAAAAACAACAACTGGGTGTACATTTCCAAAATATGAGATAAAAAAACAAATAAAATAACACCTACATACTACAACAACAGTGTTTTGTGTTGTGTAGGCTCCTAGGATTAGCTAGCCTGCTCCCTAAAATATCACTGGTTTGCTCCTTTCTATATATAGGGTGCCTACATTCTGCATGGACTGATTGCATGGCAACATGTGCAAATGGCTTGAGATACCTAAAGGTAAAGGGACCCCTGACCATTAGGTCCAGTCCTGACCGACTCTGGGGTGTGGCGCTCATCTCGCTTTATTGGCCGAGGGAGCCGGCGTACAGCTTCCGGGTCATGTGGCCAGCAGGACTAAGCCGCTTCTGGCGAACCAGAGCAGCGCACGGAAACGCCGTTTACCTTCCCACCGGAGTGGTACCTATTTATCTACTTGCACTTTGACGTGCTTTTGAACTGCTAGGTTGGCAGGAGCTGGGACCGAGCAACGGGAACTCACCCCGTCGTGGGGGTTCGAACCGCCGACCTTCTGATCAGCAAGTCCTAGGCTCTGTGGTTTAGACCACAGCGCCACCCGCGTCCCTGAGATATCTATTAGGCTCATAAATAACCATATAGCATATATTCAACACAAAAACCAGCAACAATTTGTTGTTGATAAAGGACAGCTGGACATATAAAGGGCCCTACTACCTTCAGTAGCTTAGGGCCTCATCATACCTAAATCTAGCCCTGCTCATGACACCAAATCCCTGCCACCGCAGGGAGAAAGCGAAGCAAGCAACAGCAACTTCATTGTGCTGTAGAGAGAACCACCCATGTTGCTAGACCTCATGAACATGCAGGGATTTGCAACATAGCAGGCAAGAGAAGGCAAGCAGGAGGCACTAAAACAGGGGTCAGCAAACTTTTTCAGCAGGGGGCCGGCCCACTGTCCCTCAGGCCATGTGGTGGGCTGAAGTATATTTTGAAAAAAAATAAAAATGAACAAATTTCTATGCCCCACAAATAACCCAGAGATGCATTTTAAATAAAAGCACACATTCTACTCATGTAAAAACACACTGATTCCCGGACCATCCACGGGCCAGATTGAGAAGGTGATTATGCTGGATCTGGCCCCCAGGCCTTAGTTTGCCTACCCATGCACTAAAAGTTTCAGATGCACCAGGAGGGATCGAGCAACATCGTCTCAGGTCTGAAATTTAACACACTGGCTTTTCAACGCACTCCAAAACTTTTCTAGTCACTGCCTGCTTGGTTCCTTAAACACGCCCCCGTCCCCCCCACCCCGCCCTATAAAAAGCATTATTCAGAATAGCAGTTTGCAAGACCCGCTGAGAAAGGCAATAACACAATCTGATTCAAAATAGTGGTAGACCGACTGCACATTTGTTCCAAATCCAATTGAAACTATTTGGTTTGAATGATTCAACAAGGCTGGGGAACTTGCAGCACGAATACTGTACGCCCAAAGATGGGAAGAAGGAGAGGTTCCAACCGAGGAAGAACGGCTTTGGAAAAGGAAGGCGGAGTATCCAAAACTGGCAAGACCGAACAGGCAAGATTAGAGACCAAAACGATGAAAAAGTTCCTTGAGGACTGGAGACCTTTCACTGAGCTTTTAAAGAACTAAAATAGCAGGATGAAAACACGAGCAGGGCTCGAATTATGAGCAACTGCGTTAATTAGTGAGATAAATAGGTTAAAATGAATGAATGGAATAGCATTTCCGAAGGGAAATAGGGAAACCGTGGAAGGGGAGGGTGGGAAGTGAGTGGATAAAGTAAAGGTAAAGGTAAAGGGACCCCTGACCGTTAGGTCCAGTCGCAGACGACTCTGGGGTTGCGGCGCTCATCTCGCTTTATTGGCCGAGGGAGCTGACGTACAGCTTCCGGGTCATGTGGCCAGCAGGACTAAGCCGCTTCTGGTGAACCAGAGCAGCACACAGAAACGCCGTTTACCTTCCCGCCAGAGCGGTGCCTATTTGTCTACTTGCACTTTGACGTGCTTTCGAACTGCTAGGTTGGCAGGAGCAGGGACCGAGCAACGGGAGCTCACCCCGTCACGGGGATTCGAACCGCTGACCTGATCGGCAAGTCCTAGGCTCTGTGGTTTAACCCACAGCGCCACCCGCGTTCCGAGTGGATAAAGTAATTCACAGTAAAAACAAGGAAAGCAAGGAACTTGATCCAGTGATAGCAGCTTTTCTGCCTGTGAGCGGGGAGGCAGAGCACAGCCATGGCGGCTAGGAGCCATTGACAGCCCTTTCCTCCTCTGTGAATTTGTCTAGTCCTCTTTGAAAGCCACCAAACTTGGTGGCCCTCCCTGTGTCCTGGGGGAGAGATGCCCCGGCCTCTGTCCAGCTTTCTCCAACCAGCAGATTCTATATCTATATCTATCTATCTATCTATCTATCTATCTATCTATCTATCTATCTATCTATCTATAATTTTTTATTCATTTTTCTTTTTTATTCATTACATACATCTCAAATTCTTAACATTTACTATATATTCCTCCCTCCCTCCCCTCCAAGACTTCCCCCAACTTCCACTTCTTGTTTGTTTCTACTTTCACCCGCTTTGCGATCTCTCAACAGAAAAGCTTATTAATAACCTAAAAACATAAAAATAAAATTAAACACACCATCCTATTTCACTATCTTCTGAACATTTTCTGCTGCTGATAATGTGGATGTTTATTTAAATCCTGCCATCAAGTCTATTGACTTCCTTTGTTTCTGCAAATATAATATGAATGGTTCCCAGTCTTTTTCAAAGTCTCTGTTGTCTTTTTCTCTTAGTCTTTCTGTCATTTTTGCCGGTTCTGCATAGTTCATCAACTTCTCTTGCCATTGTTCTTTAGTTGGTATTTCTCCAGTCTTCCAATTTTGTGCAATCAATTTTGTGACACAGAGGCGAGAGGTTTCCTATCTGCCCCGGGCACTCACCCCCTGACTCAGGGTTAAGGTGGGTCATGCTGGCTAAGGGGGAAAACTCAGCACTCCAGGAGAAGAAATCAATCCTCTTCTGACCGCCCCACCCACTCCAGTGTAACGGCCGCATCCTGCACTTAAGTTTCGAAGGAGGGAGCTGCCAGCTGGAAGCTGCTCTTTTGGACCCAGGAGACCCTGCTTCCTCACCCCAGAGGCTGCTGCTAGACCCCAGCAATGGGGAAAGCACTCTGCACATGGTCAGGGGCACCCTTGCTTTCCTCCCTAATCATTGCCATTGTTGCACTTGGTTATATCCCAGACAAATGGACAACAACACAGCTCAAAGCACAGAAAGCTAAAAAAAACACGGTTGAAAACTAATTGAATTCTAATAGAATTAAAGCAACACTTGTGAAAAATTCAGATCTGAAAAAACAACACAACTTCTCAAAGGCCTGTTGGAATAAATAAAGCTGTTTCCCACCTGTCAGGGGAAGGACAGCAAGGAGGGAGCCAGTCTGGCGTCCCTAGGCAGGGAGTTCCAAAGTTGCCTGGGAGCAGCCACCACCAAGAAGGCCCTTTCCTGCATCCCCAGGAGCCTCCCTCCCCATGAAGAAGCCTGAGGCTTGGATTTGGACTCAGATCCGAACTCAGGGCTCCAAAGCCCAACCAATCCTCACTATGGCTTTGCGGTGGCCTTTCCTCCCTCTTCCGCCTGCCCTCCAAGCTCAAGGGGAGCTGGCCCTGCTACGGTTCCACCTAATCCCTGTCTCGCATTTGTAAGAACTCGGGTCTTTTATTGCGGCAGAACCTACCCTTTGGAACTCCCTGCCTAGTGATATCTGGCAGGCAGCCTTCAGTGTCCTCTTTCCGGCACCTGCTAAAAGAATTCTTGTTTGGATAACCCTGATGTCTGGGAAGCCAGTGCGAGTTTTCTGTTAACTGTTATTTTAACGTTCCAAAAGAATTGTTGCCGTTCGTTCTTCTGGCCAATCCTTTCATTGCATTGTCTTCTCTGCAAACTGCTCTGAGGGTTGCTTTCGTTTCACAATCCGCCTGTGTGTACGTTTGATGGAATAAATCCATAAATAAGGGGAGGCCACACCCTTCTGGCGGGATGAATCGGGGAGCCCGTGCTGGGCTGAAAGGTTTGGATGAGTTTGCAAGCCTGCAGGTAGGCAGCTGCTGCCAGTCTGAGCAGGCAATGCTGGACCCAAGGTTCCTCTAGCATCTTCCTGTATGTGCTCAGGTACGGATTCAGGAACAAAGGAAAGATCAGGTTATCTGTCTTTTCCATCCAGTTCAGCCTTGTCTACTCTGACTGGCAGCTGCTCTCCAGGGTCTTGGGCAGAGGGTAAAAGGCTTAAACCACTCGCTATCTATTCTCCTTTATAATAAATAATAATAAATTTTATTTATACCCCGCCCTCCCCGGCCACAGCAGGCTCAGGGCAGCTAATGCCAATAAAATCTCAGTAAAAACATCATAGGGGGGAAAGGGAGGAAAAGGAAAAACACCCCAATTTAAAATACAGGTTAAAATGCCATTTAAAATGCAGCCTCATTTTAAAACAGCTAATAAATCAAGCCTCGCCCAACCCCGTGCCCTCCAGATGTCCCAAACTACAACTCCCAGGTGTAGCATCGGGAGATGGGAGTTATAGTTTGGGACACCTGGAGGGTGCCGGGTTGGGGAAGGGAATCCTTGCGGTTGGCCCCAGCGATCCCGGAGGACGGCGGAGGAGGATGGAAAAAGAACCTAAATGCCTGCAGCTGTCCGAAGCATCACACACACACCCCTCCCTGCTCAAACTCTATAACTGACAGCCCCAAATGCCAGGCAGGCAACTCAGCGAGGAATGAGAGGCTGCGACAGGAGGGGGGGTGGAAAAAGGCAGGCCCCGGCTGCAGGGATTGGGGGGGGGTCCCACCTACCCACCCACCCACCTCCTATGGCACCCGCATCAGGCCCCAGAACGTTGCCTCCCCTGATCTCAACACCCCCCCCCAAACATATAGGATGCCTCTGCCCGTCCAAAGAGCCGCACACAGCTTCTAAGGATCAGGTCCATCTCCCTCCCGGATCTTTCCTCCTCCCGTGTCGAAGTAGCCCAATAGCAGACCCTCGGTTGACATAGCCCCCCACTTTCCCCCTGGCAAGAAATCCCCCTTTTCAGAGGTCCTTCCACCCATCTTTTAAACTCCACCCAGCTCTGAGCCCCCTTGGGGGGTATAGATATATTTTTAAGTGTGTTTTTTGGGGGGGGGTGTTTCCTACCTCTGTTAGCCATGGCGAGCCCCTTTTTCTCGCAGATCCAAGACTCTTTGCGGCTCTGCGGGAACCTCTCACGAGCGTCTGGCTGGAGGAGGGGCGCCCAGTCCTGGGAGGGGGGTGTCGGGGCAGAGGAGGGGGGGCTATTTATAGCTGACGAATCCCAGCTGCCATTTACCGTCACAGAATCTCCTGCCTTGGCTCACTCAGAGCGGGTTCGGATCACCCGGAGGTGGGGGCTGGGAGGCCAAAGGGAGGGAGAGGAGCACCCAAATTCAGGGGGGGGGGCAGCTGGGAGATGGTCATTTCGGGGTGTTGCAGGAATTTATGTATAGGTTGGGGGGGTTGCCCCTCCAGCAGATATCATGCACATGCAGCCCACTACCAAAATCAGCACCATCACTTTTGTGATTTGTCCCCATAAAACACTCCATCACACTTTCTTCCTATCTATTCCAAGGGCCTTTGCTGCACGATACCAAATGTAAGAATTCACTGATCAATGTATGTACTGGCTCACTGGGGAAACTTCAGAAATTCATATAGACATGTGAGCTCAGCTCCTCAGCAGCCCCTCTGCCTGAGTGATAATTCCTGGCATCCTGATACCTGAGTGCCAGACAGGTAGCCATTCCAGAAATAACAAACCCAGATGAAGACAAAAGGGTGTGGTTAACTTGGCTGGGAAAGAGGGAAATGAAAATATCTTTTTTGTTGCACTTGATGGGTGTTTGGTGGAGGGCAAGGGGAACCATGGGGCAGGGTCCAGGATGCTCAGATTACTCCCCTTTCATGATGTAACCATGATGTATGAGTGATGTAGTTGGGGGGCCTGTAACATGGGGATTAGCAGCTAATAAAAGTTTGGGTTCTCTCTTGTTCGGGGCTTCCATCTCATCCACCTGGTGGCAGGTGAGAGTCCTGTTGCGACAGTCTGCAATAAAGACCAAGCCTACTGGCTGCTGTTTTGCTCTGGTATTCCTGGCTGGTGTACTTGGTTTTTGTTCAAGGGAGCCCTCAGATTTCTCCGTTAACGGAGGGGGGGCAATCCTGGTTTCCATCTGCAGCCAAACAAGGGTTGAGTTTCCCCTCTCTCCTGAGACATCCGATGAAGCTGAATGTTGGAAGGTTCAGGGCAGATTTTTTAAAAAGTTCTTCCACATGCAGCGCAGATTGGACTGTGGAACTCCCTGCCACTTGGAGGTTAGGGAGGTCCACCAACCTGGATGGCTTTAAAAGAGGATTGGCCAAATTCAGGAAGGCAGTAATGCTTCTGAATGTCAGTTCCTGGGAACTACAGGGCGGGAGAGGGCTCTTGTGTTCGAATCCTGCTTGGGAGTTTTCCACTGGGGCATCTGGGCTGCCTCTGTGAGGAAAAAGATGCTGGACTGGGTGGGCCCTTGACCTGACCCAGCAGCCAGGATTTTCTTACGTTCTGATGGAACCTCCAGCTCCAGAGGCAGTCTACCCAGAATCCTAGGTCTTGTGAAAACAGGATGCTGGACCAGATGGGACTTTTTCTTGACCCAGACCAAGCTCCTCTTAAACAGCTGCTTTCCTGCAACACGCTTTTAACGCACGATGTCAGAGGAATTAAAGACCCGGAAACTACAACTAATCCAGAATGCGGCAGCTAGACTGCTGACTGGGAGCGGCCACCGAGACCACATAACACCCGTCTTGAAAGACCTACATTGGCTCTCAGTACGTTTCCGAGCGCAATTCAAAGTGTTGGTGCTGACCTTTAAAGCCCTAAACGGCCTCAAAGGCCCAGTATACCTGAAGGAGCATCTCCACCCCCATCGTTCTGCCCAGACACTGAGGTCCAGCTCCGAGGGCCTTCTGGCGGTTCCCTCCCTGCGAGAAGCCAAGTTACAGGGAACCAGGCAGAGGGCCTTCTTGGTGGTGGCGCCCGCCCTGTGGAAAGCCCTCCCACCAGATGTCAAAGAGAACAGCAACTACCAGACTTTTAGACGACATCTGAAGGCAGCCCTGCTTAGGGAAGCTTTTGATGTTTAACAGACCACTGTATTTTAATACTTTGTTGGAAGCTGCCCAGAGTGACTGGGGAAGCTCAGCCAGATGGGCGGGGTATAAATATATTATTATTATTATTATTATTATTATTATTATTATTATTACTACTACTACTACAGTGGTACCTCGGCTTAAGTACTTAATCCATTCCGGAGGTCGTACTTAACCTGAAACTGTTCTTAACCTGAAGCACCACTTTAGCTAATGGGGCCTTCTGCTGCCGCCACGTCGCCGGAGCACGATTTCTGTTCTCATCCTGAAGCAAAGTTCTTAACCTGAAGCATTATTTCTGGGTTAGCGGAGTCTGTAACCTGAACCGTATGTATCCCGAGGTACCACTGTACTACTACTTCCGGGTTAAACACAAAACTGGGCTTTTGTGCCCCCAGATAGACTCTGGGTATGCACACATCACCAGGAGATGATATTCTCAGTTCCTCATTCATGTTGCTTTGCGCAGCTCTGTTTAAAGGGAACCGGGAACTGGGAGCCAACGCCAGCCTTGCAGAGCAGGCTGCGTGTGTGAGTTAGAGGAAGACAAAGAGCGTTCCTTCTCAGGTGCTCAGCCGCAGAGTCAGCTGCCGTGTGAGTGAAGGGGGCGGTGAAGGGAGAGAGAGGAATATTTTGGAGTCACACACAGGAGACCCTCCTGGCTCCAATTCCTGCTCCGCTCAGCACAGAAGCTATTTTTACTCGCTGACTCGACTCGGCTACCATCCCGGTCCGGGCAAGTTGCCAGGGGGGGTGAGTAGGGATGTTTTCTGGGCGAAGAAGGCCTTACTAGGCCAACGCCATGAAAGCTCAGGCATGGCGGGGAGGGGGGGAGATGCTAGAAAGCCACAGACGCCCCCTCCCCCCAATATCCTTTTTTTTAAAAAAAAATGCTTTTTATTGGTTTTTCATTTAATACCTCCCCACTAATATCCATGGGCGGCAGCTCACGAGTTGCAGAATAAGGCCTTTAGCTAAGCAAACAACTTGGGAGGTTTCCCTTCCTTTCATTTTAATATGCAACCACAGGTTTCTAGCCCTCATGGAGGCAGCCAGTAAACAAACAAAAAAACGCCCCGCAAATTCTCCGCAAAAAGCTGTTAAGGAATGGCACCCCATCATTCTCCGGTCCCATTCACAGCATACAGGGCTGTGATACAGTCATGGCTTTCCCCCCTCCTAAAGAATTCTGGGAGTTATAGTTTGGGGCGCCGAGCGTTCTTTGGCAGCGCCCCTAACCCCCCTTGCAGCGCTACCATTCCCAGAGCTCCCTGGGAAGAGGAGCTGACCGTTTTCACCGCTCTGGGAATTGTAGCGCAGCCTACGCCTTGTCTGAACAAGCCGCCGGCGGGTCGCTCACCTACGGGGCATTTTTCCAGAGTGTTCCCTGATTGGTCCGCCTCTGCTTGATGCTGCTCTGAGATTGGCGCCCGGTCTTCTTCCTCCTTCTCTTCTTCCTCCCTCTGCTCCACCTCCTCGTCCCACAACGGGTGTTGGCAGAACTCGGATGAGGTCAGTGCTGGGTGCTGGATGGTGTCAGCACTATGGGGGGCGCCCGGTTCCGGGTGGGGCGCTAAGGCGTCGGGTGGCGGCGGGTCCTCCAGGGAAGTTTCTGGGGGGAAGCGGACAGTACCAGAAGGGTCACAACGCTTTTTATTCCTCTTAGAATCATAGAATTCCCAAATGACAGACCTGATAAGAAACCACTCAGGCGATAAAGGGAATGGGACTGCATCCAAAAACTACCTGATAAAATATGGTTCCAAAAGCAATAATTTGTTTTGCCCAGATTAATTTCACAGTTCTATGGGGGAAATTGATGTTAACCAGCAAACTTTTTCGGCAGGGGGCCGGTCCACTGTCCCTCAGACCTTGTGGGGAGCCGGACTATATTTTGAAAAAAATATATGAACAAATTCCTATGCCCCACAAATAACCCAGAGATGCATTTTAAATAAAAGGACACATTCTACTCATGTAAAAACACGCTGATTCCCAGAATGTCTGCGGGCCGGATTGAGAAGGTGATTGGGCCGGATCCGGCCCCCGGGCCTTAGTTTGCCTACTCATGATGTTAACAAATGAATATAGAATATTCGCTACTTAAGGAAAGTATTGAAACCGCAAAGAGATAGAGGGAAGTTAATCAAAATAGAAGGGATTCAAACCAGTTTTCTGGAAAAGAAAGAAAGAAAGAAAGAAAGAAGGAATACAAACGCGATCTCTTTCTGGGAACTTGGCGTATAGAATAATCAAATCACTGTTCGTATCCTTTGAATAATTTGGTGTATTTGATCCATTTCCCCCCTTCCCTTTTCTCTTTCTTCTTTTCTTATTCCTTTTATATCTTTATTTTTGTTTGTTTTGTATTTTTTTCTTTTTAGTTCAAATATTTGGATGTTATGTTTAATATATGCTTCCTTTGTAAATTTTTAAAATGCAATAAAGAATAAAAAAAAATAGAATCGTAGAATTGTTCGGTGGGAAGGGACCCCCACAGATACTCTATTCTAACCCCCGGCCATCCAGGAATCACGTGGTATGGATGAATTGATCTGGAATCACTACTTGCCTCCTAGTTGTTTATAATATCACACTTTTACACAGATGGAGATAGAGATAGATATGTTACAAATCTCCGTAATGTTTCTATGGTTGAGATCTGTATAGGGGGCAGATCTTTGTTCTCAGTGCCTCAGATCTTACCAAGTAGAGGCACATTTATACAAACAATTGATCGCCTGCAATTTATCTCTCTATCTCTTTAAATAGGAATATTCAAAAATAAAATATCAGAGCAGTTTGCAACAGCTGCACGTAAAAACCAGTAGGTATCCAAACAAGCCCCTGTGTTGCAAAAGAGAACGTCAGCAATCTTTAGGCAACATGATGACCATATACATATGTAATAGAGAATCTTTATAGAATTCCTTCAAACAATAAGTTCAAAATGAAATCTCAGACTCAAAGTCTCTGAAAGTCTTTAAACGAAATCTTTGTACGATGAAAGACAAGCTGTGAAGCTTTGTGTATTCAGCAAATATAATGTCCAACTCCACAGCATTTGATATTTTCATTCACATATATTCATTCAAAATAAGATGGGTTTATGAAACAATTAGGGACACAGGTGGCGCTGAGGGTTAAACCACAGAACCTAGGACTTGCCGATCAGAAGGTCGGCGGTTCGAATCCCCGCGACGGGGTGAGCTCCCGTTGCTCGGTCCCTGCTCCTGCCAACCTAGCAGTTCGAAAGCACATAAAAGTGCAAATAGATAAATAGGTACCGTTCAGGCGGGAAGGTAAACGGCGTTTCCGTGCGCTGCTCTGGTTCGCCAGAAGCGGCTTAGTCCTGCTGGCCACATGACCCAGAAGCTGTACGCCGGCTCCCTCAGCCAATAAAGCGAGATGAGCGCCGCAACCCCAGAGTTGGTCACGACTGGACCTAACAGTCAGGGGTCCCTTTACCTTTACAGTGGTACCTCAGGTTAAGTACTTAATTCGTTTGGGAGGTCCATTCTTAACCTGAAACTATTCTTAACCTGAAGCACCACTTTAGCTAAAGGGGCCTCCTGCTGCTGCCGCGCCGCCGGAGCACAATTTCTGTTCTTATTCTGAAGCAAAGTTCTTAACCCGAGGTACTATTTCTGGGTTAGCGGAGTCTATAACCTGAAGCGTATGTAACCTGAAGCGTATGTAACCCGAGGTACCACTGTACCTTTATGAAACAATTCCATATTCTCCCACCATGCTGATGAAGATCTACGAAACAGCTTATCTTTCATGGTACAAATTAGAAGGAATTCTGTAAGGATTGTCTAAACATTGCCTAAACATTGCACGTAAAAACCATACAGTAAAAGCCATGCTTGAAAGGGTTTTTTTAAAAAAACAAAAACATTGTTTTTAAAGACACCAGAGGTGTTTTCCTCGCCTGGGCAAAGAAGCAAAGGCGAGCGTCGTGTTTCGTGGCCACAATTCCACCCCACAGCATCCCCTCCTGCTTCCCCCGGGGTGCCCATTTCTGGGTACCCCTCCCCGTACCTGAGGACGACTCACTGCTTCTGCTGCTGCTGCTGCTGCTCTGGCCCCCCACCAGTGCCTGCGCCAGGGGGCTGTGCCTCTGCGACCCTTGGGCCCCCTCTCCTTCCCCTTGGTCTGCTTCCTCCACGGAGCCTGCATGGGCTTCCCATCCCAAGAAAGGGTCCAGTCCTTGGCTGTCGCCCGGAGGGGGCGCCCCCTCTCCCTCGGGGGATGGGCAGAGGCTGGGGATATTCTCCAAACTGTCCCCCAGCGCCGGCACAAAAGTCTCGCAGGTGTCCGTACGTGGCAGCGGGGCCCGCGCCCGGCGGGTCTGGGAGTCGCGCCTGCCCCGGGGGGCGTGCTCCCCCAGCGTCGGGCTGCTGTTGAGGGGCCCCGCGATGGTGATGTAGGAAAAAGTCAGCTCCCGGGGGGTCCCCCACTCCAGAGACACCTCCTCATCTTCCTCGTCCTCCGAGAATTCCCTCGCCGTCTGCAGTTCAGGGAAGTCGGACTCATCGTTGCCACCTGGGGAGGGAAAAACGTCACGGGTGTCCCTTGCAGATAAAAGGTCACCTCCATCTGGACGCAATTGCCCCCCCCCATCATTTCTCTTCCCTCTGTGTTTGTGGTCACAGTGTGTGTGTGTGTGTGTGTGTGTGTGTGTGTGTGTGTGTGTTTGTCTCCGTAAACTTTTACACATCACTTGGGAAGACAGGCGAACTAAAATCGATGTATTGGAAGAAGCAAAGATCACCAGTGTCGAAGCAATGATTCTTTAACATCAACTTCGTTGGACTGGTCATGTTGTGCGGATGCCTGATGATCGTCTTCCAAAGCAACAACTCTATTCCGAACTTAAAAATGGGAAGCGTAATGCTGGTGGTCAACAAAAGAGGTTTAAAGACTGTCTCAAGGCAAATCTTTAAAAATGTAGTATAAACACCGACAACTGGGAAACACTGGCCTGCGAGTGCTCCAGTTGGAGAACAGCCTTTGCCAAAGGCTTTGACGACACTCGAACTCAGGACAAAAGGGGGAAAGGTGCTAAGAGGAAGGCACACTTGGCAAATCCACACTGGGGTCTACTCCCACCCGGAAACCTCTGTCCTCACTGTGGAAGGACGTGTGGATCCAGAATTGGCCTCCACAGTCACTTACGGACTCATTGTTAAAGCCGTGTTTGTGTGTGTGTGTGCTTATAATTTATTTTTTACTTACTGAGTTTTTAATAATACAATAAGAAAAAAGAAAGTACATCCTACAAATACAACAACACACAAAAATTACTATTTACACAAACATAAATCCTTCCCACCCCCTTTATATTCCTGCCACCACACTCCTCAAATTCCCTCCACCACACCACGATTTCCTTATCTTTTAAATTCGATACTATCATTGCACTCTTTGGGTTTTGATCATCTAGTCCAAGGCAGGAACATGCAGCTGTCCCAAACAGGGATCGAACCTGCAACCTTGGCCTTATCAGCACTGCGCTCTAACCAACTGAGCTCTAATACTTTATTATCTCTTTGGAGCTGCACTTTGCCCTTTTGTCCTTCTACCCTGTGACACTTTCTGATTTACATATTGCACTGTTTGTTTTCTTTCTCTAAGAAACCTGGGACCCTCCCTCTCAACCAGGGTTTGTGAGCTCAGTCTTGGCATAGCTGTCAACTTTTCCCATTTTTAAAAGGAAATCCCCTTATTCCGAATAGGATTCCTCACAAGGAAAGGGAAAAGTTGACAGCTATGAGTCTTGGGCAGCTGTGCAAAATGTCCCGGGGTTACTCACCATCTGTGGAGTCAGGTGTGGTGGAAGCGGTAGACGGAGACTCTTCTGCAAAAGACAGAAGGAAGACCTTAGAACCCAGAGCCACTAACACACACACACACACTTTCAGTAATGCACGACAGGGAGGCTGATGTTGGCCCCTGGTTCGAATCTCGGCAACGCCATGAATTCATCACATGGCTCCAAGTCGCCAGTCCTTCTCTCCTGGCTACAACCAGGAATGGGGAATCCTATAGGGCTTTTTGTGCAACGATTATGGAGATGATGCGGTCAAAATGATCAGAACCCTGGACATTAAAAGATGCCACTGCTTAGTGGTCAGAACGCCAGGTTAGGAAGAAATGGGTTCAAATCCCCACCCAACCAAGAAGAGGCTTACTGGCTGGCTGTTGTCCTACCTCACAGGGTTATTCTGAGGTTGAGACAGCAAACTGTGTACTCATTTTTTCTTTGTCTTAAGATCTTTGGAGGAGGATTGTCTTATAAATGTTTACTATCATCGGCCTATTATTAAGGGATGCGGACGGCGCTGTGGGTTGAACTACTGAACATCTTGGGCTTGCTGATCAGAAGGTTGGCGGTTTGAATCCCTGCGACGTGGTGAGCTCCTGTTGCTTGGTCCCAGCTCCTGCCCACCTAGCAGTTCAAAAGCACGTCAATGTGCAAGTAGATAAATAGGTACTGCTCCGGCGGGAACATAAACAGCGATTTCGTGCACTGCTCTGGTTCGCCAGAAGCGGCTTAGTCATGCTGGCCACATGACCCGGAAGCTGTACGCCGGCTCCCTCGGCCAATAAAGCGAGATGAGCGCCACAACCCCAGAGTCAGCCACGACTGGACCTAATGGTCAGGGGTCCCTTTACCTTTACTATTATCGGCCAGAGCTTTTTTCAAGAGACCCTTGAACTGGAGTTGGTGGGGTTGAACCTCTGGTCCCTACGCAGGTAAAATGCATGCTCTGCCGATGACATCACCTCCCAAACTTTTGGGGACCCCGCCCCCCTGTGTTCCATGAACTCATCCCCAGTGCCCTCGACTCTACCCTCTAAAAAGCATTATTCAGAACTGCAGTTTGCACAATTCACCAAGGTAGAGAGCAACACAATAAAATTCAAAACAGAAGCAATGAACTAATCACACATTTATTCAACATCCATTAAAACCACTTAGTTCAATTAACAAAACTGATGAACTTGATCCAGTGATCCTTTCAAAGTCTGAGTCATTCACACCTCCTGCTTCCTCCTAAGACCCCTTTGCCTTTGAGCACTCCCCTAAGGAATCCCACCTCCCCCAGGGGGGCTGTACTGCTCGCTTTGGGAACCTCTGATGTACAACTGTTAAAACTGAATTGCATGTTGCTGCAAACCTGGGTCTTAAATGACTGCCTATGATTGCGCCAGAACACTATATACCTTTGCAACGCATTATTATTATCATTACATAATGATTTGGCAGCTGATCTGCTGGCAGGGCAAGGTGGATGAGCTGCAGCTATTTGTTTTGGCGAGGCCATCTGGGCAGGCCATGGCCCCCCTCCATGCACACAGGAAATCAAGCAGGAGATCTGGGAAATGACCTCAGCTCACCCCACCCAGGCCTGGGTGTTCTACGCATTACACATGCAATGCACCATCTGGAGCTTTGCCAGCGGCCTGTGCAGGTAAACAAGCCTCGCCCCGCAGTCATCAGCCGGACTCTGCCTTCCAACTGTTGCAGGAATTTATGTATAGGTTTGGGGGGGTTGCCCCTCCAGGAGATATCATGCACATGCAGCCCACTGCCAAAACCAGCACCATCACTTTTGTGATTTGTCCCTACAAAACACTTCATCACAGTTTCTTCCTATCTATTCAAAGGGCCTCTGCTGCACAATACCAAATGTAAGAATTCACTGATCAATGTATGTACTGGCTCACTGGAAAACTTCAGAAATTCATATAGACATGTGAGCTCAGCTACTCAGCAGCCCCTCTGCCTGAGTGATAATTCCTGGACGTCCTGATACCTGAGTGCCAGACAGGTAGCCATTCCAGAAATATCAAACCCAGATGAAGACAAAAGGGTGTGATGAACTTGGCTGGGAAACAGGGAAATGTAAATATCTCTTTTGTTACACTTGATGGGTGTTTGGTGGAGGGCAAGGAGAACCATGGGGCAGGGTCCAGGTTGCTCAGATTACGGCCACCAGACCTCCCCTTACATGATGTATTAGTGATGTATTTGGGGGGGGTGTAACATGGGGATTAGCAGCTAATAAAAGTTTGGGTTCTCTTTTGTTCGGGGCTTCCATCTTGTTCCACCTTGTGGCAGGTGGGAGTCCTGTCGCGACAGTCTTCAATAAAGACCAAGCCTACTGGCTGCTGTTTTGCTCTGGTATTCCTGGCTGGTGTCCTTGTTTTTTTGTCCAAGGGAGCCCTCAGATTTCTCTGTTAACACAACCAACATTAGTCTCTCACCATCAGCAGGAAACATCAGGAAGCGATTGCAAGAATGGGGCTGGATTCGCAGGACTGGGGTCACTAGGGGGCGGTGTGGCCCCATGTCCCTGCTTCCACCACACCCATCCACTAGGGGGCATCACTCAAGGTAGGAGTCCCAAGACAGGAGTGGGGTTCTGATTGCCAGGAGTTTCTCTATACAACCGTACCTTGGTTCTAGAACAGAATGCGTTCCGGGAGTCCGATCGACTCCTGGAACCATACAAAAACCAAGGCGCAGCTTCTGATTGGCTGCAGGAGCATCCTGCAGCCAATCGGAAGCCACACCAGAGACGTTCGGTTTCCAAAATCATTTGAAAACCAGAACACTCACTTCTGAGTTTCGATCGTTTGGGAGCCAAGACGTTCGGCTTCCAAGGTATGACTGTATTGGACTGAAGTCCGCTCGAAATTAAAATTCTCCAACTACAGCCGTGCACTGAGGATTGTTCAAACCATTCAATACTCCAGTAAGTAAGTAAGTACGTACAGTGGACGCTCGGGTTGTGAACATGATCCATGCGGGAGGCACGTTCGCAACCCGCAGCGCCATGTTTGCGCATGTGCGGGCTGCAATTCGGCACTTCTGCACATGTGCAAAGCGCAATTTAGTGCTTCTGCGCATGCGCAAGTGCCAAAACCCAGAAGTAACCTGTTCCGGTACTTCCGGGTTCGGCACGGTGCGCAACCCGAAAGCACGCAACCTGAAGCGTCTGTAACCCGAGGTATGACTGTAAGTAAGTACCGTATTATTCGCTCTATAAGACGCACCAGACCACAAGACGCACCTAGTTTTTGGAGGAGGAAAACAAGAAGAAAAGAATCTGAATCCCAGAAGCCAGAACAGCAAGAGGGATCGCTGCGCAGTGAAAGCAGCAATCCCTCTTGCTGTTCTGGCTTCTGGGATAGCTGCGCAGCCTGCATTCGCTCCATAAGACGCACACACATTTCCCCTTACTTTTTAGAAGGGAAAAAGTGAGTCTTATAGAGCAAAAAATACGGTAAGTAAGTAAGTATAATTATCACAGTGTGGCGCTTTACATGACCAAGGGCAAAGGGACAGATCCCTGCCCCGAGGAGATTACAATACAAGACCGAACAACTCCAACATGAAGAAGGGTTGCAGTGTTTGAGACTTTTTAGTTTAGAGAAAGCTGAGTAAAGAAGGGGCATGATAGAAGTTTTAAAAATTATGCAGGGCATAGGGAAAGTGGATAGAGAAAAGAGCTAAATGTTGGAAGATTCAGGACACATAAAAGAAGTGTTTATTCACTGCAGTGCATAGTTAAACTTTGGAACTCCCTGCCACAGGAGGCAGTGATGGCCTAGATGGATTTAAAAGCGGATTGGATGAATTCATGGAGGAGGAGAGAGCTTTTGTCGAATTCATGGAGGAGAGAGCTTTTGTCGAACAGCCAGGACGGCTGTTCTCTGCCTCCAGGGTTGGAAGTTGGCAAAGCCTCTGAATCCCAGTTGCTGGAAACTACTGGAGGGAAGAGGGATCTTGGAGTCAGATCCTGTTTGTGGGTTTCCTCATCTAATTGGTCACTGGGAGAAAAAGGATGCTAGCCAAATGGGCCATTGGCCCAATCCAGTAGACTCCAAAATATATGTAAGAATCATAGCTGTCAACCATCCCTTATTTGGCGGGAAAGTCCCTTATCCCAGTGCTGTGTCCCGCTGCTGTCCCTTATTGATGATGCCCCTTAAATTTCCCGGGTTTCAAAGGAAGCAGCTCCTCTCCCTCCCTCCCTGCCGGCCAGGGAGGAGGGAGGCTCCAACTGAGTTGCTTGGCTGCGTTGCTCACCCAATAAGGAGTCTAAGAACGACTGGGGGGTGGAGCTTGCATGCTTTCTGCCAATCAAGTCTGCCGCGTTGCCTGGGGACTCGCCTTTGCTCAGCGCTTCCCAGCGGAGAGGTGACGGTGGTTTTCCTTGCTGCATCCCCTTTGCCGGGTTGCTGCGCTGTGGGAACCACCGCTTGAGGCTTCGTTTGGCTGTTGGCTGGGCTTTCTGCCTTTGGCTTGGAGGGGCTCAGAAGTTGAACATACCTGTGCCCCTTGGAAAATCCCTTATTTTGGCTGCTGATCCCTTATTTTCGAAGCTGCTGGTCCCTTATTTTCAAATCTGTAAGTTGACAGCTATGGTAAGAATCAAGGAGCCGAGGAAGCTGGCTGGCTTCTGCAAAGACAGACTATTGATCCACCCAGCTCCACATGATCTGCGCTGAGCTAATGGCTCTCTGGGGTTGCGGGCAGGTGTCCATCTTTGCACTGCTTGGTGATGTGGGGGTTGAGTTCAGGACCTTTCGCACTCACTCTGCGATTGACCTGAGGCTCTCCTTCAAAGAGGCATAACGTGTTGTTGTTTTATCTAAAGGAAGCCTGGATACCCAGGATGTGTGAATGGGCGCCCACCTTATGGACCAACCTATCGTGGGTGGCGCTGTGGTCTAAACCACAGAGCTTCTTGGGCTTGCCAATCAGAAGGTTGGCGGTTCGAATCCCCGCGATGGAGTGAGCTCCCGTTGCTCTGTCCCAGCTCCTGCCAACCTAGCAGTTTGAAAGCACACCAGTGCAAGTAGATAAATAGGTACCACTGTGGTGGGAAAGTGAACAGCATTTCCATGCGCTCTGGCACTCGTCACGGTCCTCCGTGCGCCAGAAGCGGTTTAGTCCTGCTGACCACATGACCCAGAAAGCTGTCTGCGGACAAACACTGACTCCCTCGGCCTGAATACAAGATGAGCGCCACAACCCCATAGTCACCTTTGACTGGATGTAACCGTCCAGGGGTCCTTTACCTTCTACCTTTTTTTACCCAGAATGCTCTGGGGCCAGACAGGTAAGCATGCCCAGTCACAAGGAGGAAACATCTCAGGTGTGTGGAATTGCTCCTTCTCTCTCCCTTTCTCTGCTTCCACTGTGTAAGCACAAAGGCCCTTTTATTTTATTTGTTTTTTAATTCTACCTTTTAATTTTTGGCAAGAAAATGAGCTTTGCTTGTTCTGTTAAAAAACAGAAGAGTTTAGCCAGGGGATTACTGGAAGAGTAATCCATTAAGTTGCTTCCCATCTCTTTGAGCCACCTCCCACAGCAACATTTCAACCAGGACTCAACCCCTGTGCTTCACTGCCAGTATTTAAATACCGTATTTTTTGCTCTATAAGACTCACATTTCCCTCCTAAAAAGTAAGGGGAAATGTGTGTGCGTCTTATGGAGCGAATGCAGGCTGCGCAGCTATCCCAGAAGCCAGAACAGCAAGAGGGATTGCTGCTTTCACTGCACAGCGATCCCTCTTGCTGTTCTGGCTTCTGAGATTCAGAATATTTTTTTCCTTGTTTTCCTCCTCAAAAAACTAGGTGGGTCTTTTGGTCTGGTGCATCTTATAGAGCGAAAAATACGGTACTTCTGCCAAGCAAGGGAACGCAACCCATTGTGCAAAGCTGGCTCTTGCCAGCTTGTGGTTTGATGCTGTTATGTACTGAAGCTCTCACCCTGGGCTAGCAGGGGGATACTGTAGATAGTTTTCACTCAGGTCCGCATATGCAAATAAGGAATTGAAAGTGACGTTCAGTGATTGGATAGTTACAGAAAGTTGTTACTGTTGCTTTGTAGTTGAGCTCTACACAAGCAGGTTGGCCGAACCCTTCAGCTCAGTTCTGTTCTGGCCTGTGAATAAGCTCTTTGAAGAATCGCTGTGTTGTCTGATATGTTCACCCACAACTTAACAGATGCCCTTTCTGTCTCATGTGAAGCTCTGTCACCCTCTGCTTCTCATGTTCCTTCATGCGGGCCTTGAAGCTCTTCACCTCGCATCGCATAGTGGAAAGAGGCGCAATCAGTGCGGGAGATCATTTTGTCGAAGGGATCTTCCTCTTCCTCCTCCACTTTTGATTTCCGGTTCCAGTTGTGACCCAAGGGGTTGGCACTTGTCATCCTGGTAGATTCAGGAATCTTTGGCGAGATGCTCTGCGGGGAAGGCCAAACCCGCGAGATACGTGGAAATGGTGCCAGTGTCCGGACCGCTAGTCTGGTCTCCCATCCAAAAGCTGTCCGGGGCTGAGCCTGCTTAGCTTCCTGCGTGCACCAGGCACCCTGCCCACTGAGCTATGCAGGCAAAAAAGAAGACCGCCTGCCCAAAGACCGCCCACCTATGCCCAACTCTCCCATGCTTGGCTCCCCTTGGCCTTCAGCTCCCCTGAGGTCTCACACCTCTCCTGGGCCATGTCAAGGAATCCTCCAAGTGGGCCAAGCTCGGCTCTTCCGTTTTAGACCTTGAAATTTCAAGAAGATGCAGCTTCCCTAAAGAGTCAGTATCCAAGTGGGTCAGCTTCTGGGGAAAGGGCTGTAGCAGAAGGTCCCCAAGTGCATCTTCAGGTAGGGTGGGGAGCATCCTTTGTCTGAAACCTTGCTGAGTCGCTCCCAGTCCGTGTAGACATTTCTCAGCTAGGTAGACCCAAGGGCCCAGATAAAGCAGTTTCCTATGTCCCCAGGTCCACTTTCAGCTGCAAACATGCTGGAGATGCCACCTACCTAGAGCAGAAGCCCCACAGCTCCAGAAAGTCCACTGAAAAGACACTTTGCTCCCGTGCCAACGTCCCAGCAGCGTGCTAGGAGCTGCACACAAAAACACTTTCACATCTCCAAACGCTGCAGAATTCTGCTCTGGGTGCTTAGTTGTGTATCTCCCCCAAAAGTCCACCAGCTGTCAGCAGCCCAAGCTTGAATTCACACAATGTACGTTTCCGAGCACAATTCAAAGTGTTGGTGCTGACCTTTAAAGCCCTAAACGGCCTCAGTCCTGTATACCTGACGGGGCGTCTCCACCCCCATCGTTCTGCCCGGACACTGAGGTCCAGCTCTGAGGGCCTTCTCTTCCCTCACTGCGAGAAGCCAAGTTACAGGGAACCAAGCAGAGGGCCTTCTCGGTAGTGGCGCCTGCCCTGTGGAACGCCTTCCCACCAGATGTCAAAGAGATAAACAACTACCAGACTTTTAGAAGACATCTGAAGGCAGCCCTGTTTAGGGAAGCTTTTAATGTTTGATGTAGTACAGTATTTTAACATTTTGTTGGAAGCCGCCCAGAGTGGCTGGGGAAGCCCAGCCAGATGGGCGGGGTATAAATAATAAATTATTATTATTATTATTATTATTATTATTATTATTATTATTATTATTACAATGTCTTGCAAGCCTCACTCCCTACAAAAGGTTAATGGAGGGGAAAGGGAGCAATTTCCTCTTGCGCCATCGGAGCCCCTGCCAGCAGGTTTTCGACTTTGCCAGAGACTTCATCTCAGTTCCCATCCAGCTGCCTCTGCCCCTTATGTTCTGGGAATCCATGACCTGCCCTGCTCTGAGCAGAGACACCAGTGGGGTGCTGTGGTTCAAGTCTCTGGCCAGGACCTGGGAGAGACCAGGGTTCGAATCCCACCACTCAGCCCCACGAAGCTCTCTGGATGTGTGTGATCTTGCTGGCCGCCTTACTACCCCTTTCACACTACTAACCTACCTCCCCAGGGTTGTTGTGGGTGTTAAATGAGGACCAGGATCTGGGAGACGGAGGGTTCAAATCCACACTTGGCCGTATGACCTTGGGGTGGGGGCATCCCTTAGCCTAACGTTCCCCACATGGGGAGGGAGAAAAAGGTGGGGTATAAATCAACAAATAAATAATAAAGACACACCTAACGCCAGCTGTCCCGTGAATCCACATGAATGCTTTGCTGTGGTTTGGTCCATGTCCAGCTGTTACCTTGCAATACAGTCCTCTGCACACCTTGTTGTTTAGTCGTTTAGTCGTGTCCGACCCTTCATGACCCCCTGGACCAGAGCACGCCAGGCACTCCCATCTTCCACTGCCTCCCGCAGTTTGGTCAAACTCATGCTGGTCGCTTCGAGAACACTGTCCCACCATCTCGTCCTCCGTCCTCCCCTTCTCCTTGCGCCCTCCATCTTTCCCAACATCAGGGTCTTTTCCAGGCAGTCTTCTCTTCTCATGAGGTGGCCAAAGTCTTGGAGCCTCAGCTTCAGGATCTGTCCTTCCAGTGAGCACTCAGGGCTGATTTCCTTCAGAATGGAGAGGTTTGATCTTCTTGCAGTCCATGGGACTCTCCAGAGTCTCCTCCAGCACCATAATTCAAAAGCATCCATTCTTTGGCGATCAGCCTTCTTTATGGTCCAGCTCTCACTTCCATACATCACTAGTGGGAAAGCCATAGCTTGAACTAGACGGACCTTTGTTGGCAAGGTGAGGTCTCTGCGCACATACACGAAAGTAAGTCTCCATGGGCCTTAGTCCTTATTAAACTTATCTGGCATCACAGTCTTGCCCAGAGATTCCTCCCCACAGCCCTCTCCTTTATCCTTCCAGAAAAACACAATGAATGACCTCTAGTCCCCTAGCCTTGCACCAAACACTTGCTTCTATGCACCGTTTTTTTAATCAAAGGAAATCTCTTGCGGCTGCTGTTTTCCCCCCTCTCTCTTTTAATCTCTGGAAAAGCCCTACAGTTACATCTTTGGGTGGGGTAGTGTGGCTTTATCTCCCAGAAGCTGCAACGGGTTCAACCTTGGGACGCACCAAACAGCAGCCAAGAGTGCGTGCAGAGTGCAGTTAGAGCCGGCCTCTTTCCACATCTGCTTTCACAAATGCAAACACAATTAAGCGCCCCCTCCACACATTCACACCTGAACACTGTGAGGTCTATGTGTGTGTGCATGACACGGGGTGGGGTGGGGAGCAGGAGTCACAAACGGTGGGTAAACATGTCTATAAATAAATATTTCAGAAATGAGCATGGCTCTCAGGACCAGCTGATCATCGGGTCCAGGAGATGCATTGGGGGGGCAACGAAAGTGGGTGGGGGGTTTGGGGGGAGCGCTAGCAAACCCTTCCCATCCCCCACTAGGGGGTGGTACTCCACATGGAAAGTCATCAACCCCTCCAAAAAAATATACACATTTTTTTTACGCTATTGAATGGATATTGTTGTTTTTTCTTCCCACACTGCCTGGGAGGAAATGGGCGATGCTTTGAAAAATCGATGACTAGAGAAGAAGCGTCCAAAATGGGCGGTTGGGGGGTTTTTTGGGGGGGGTTGGAGGAGGGGGGGAGAAATAAGGAGCCTTGCCCGCCCTCCCGCCCTCTCTCCCTGCCCCACCAGATACCTACTGCAATGGGCGAATCCCAGGACCTGCCCCATCGCCCGCCTCGTGGTCCATGCGGGATGCGCGCTGCGGCCGCGCTGCCCCCCTGCGCCTCCCGCCGCTGCTCATCTCCCCCGCGGCCCCATCCTGCCCCCCGCCGCGGCCCGCCGCCCCGAGGGCAGGCAGGCAGGGGGCCGGGGGCCGGCCGGAGGCTCGCGGGCCGCCTGGGCGAGGCCGCAAAGGCGAGGCGGGCGAGGAGACAAAGAGGCGATGCAGACAAAGGATGCGGGAGAAGATGCAGGCGAGAGAGAGAGAAGGATGGAGTCGGAGGAGCCTACCTTGCAGGGAGGGAGGGGCAGGTAAGGAGGGAGGGAGGGAGGAAGGAGGGTGGGGGGTGAGGTCGCCTGGGGGGGGTCTTTAGGGTGGGGTGAGGGAAGAGGGGTGGTCGTGGAGAGGGAGAGGTCTGGCTCGCCTTAGGAGGGAGAAGGCCCGCCCAGGCAGGAGGAAGGATGGATGGATGGATGGATGGATGGATGGGGGAGTTGCCTGCCTGCCACTCAACATGTAGTCCCGCCCTCCTGCTTTCGCTGCAGAGTAGAAGGGGGGGGGCGGAATCATCACATGCTGGGCGGGCTGAACACCACCAGGTCATCAGGGTGGATATAGGGATCCAAGGGTCATCTAGCCCAATGCAGGAATCACAGGAAACAATCCCTGGCAAATGGCAATAATAATAATAATAATAATAATAATAATAATAATAATAATAATAA
>JAXCMG010000044.1:2028611-2046920 GCA_034642415.1 Podarcis siculus | reverse complement strand
ATAATAATAATAATAATAATAATAATAATAATAATAATAATAATAATAATTTATTATTTGTAACCCGCCCATCTGACTGGGTTTCCCCAGCCACTCTGGGCAGCTTCCACAGAAACCAAAAATACACTAAAATGTCACACATTAAAAACTTCCCTGAACAGGGCTGCCTTCAGATGTCTTCTGAATATCAGGTAGTTGTTTATCACTTTGACATCTGAAGGGAGGGTGTTCCACAGGGCGGGCGCCACCACCGAGAAGGCCCTCTGCCTGGTTCCCTGTAACTTGGCTTCTCGCAGCGAGGGAACCGCCAGAAGGCCCTCGGTGCTGGATCTCAGTGTCCGGGCAGAAAGATGGGGGTGGAGACGCTCCTTCAGGTATACTCTCACAATATATCACAATATATATATACTCTCACAGGTATATCTCACAATATACATTGTGAGAACACAATGCCTGACTTGGTGGGCTCCTCTTGTGTTCTCATGTGCTGGGATTTCTTTTATCTGCACCTGCTTGCACTGGGAGTGGGTGTGGAGAGCTGTGGCTCATCCGAGTCGAGTCATCCATCCTCCCTCTTTCTCTCCCACAGCACCATAACTCAGTTCTGCCCCATGAGGTCACACCAGGCCACACACAAGCATCACGGGCTGTGTCATAAGAAGGGCTAGAGCACAGCTTTCCAAACTGTGCATCGCTAGAAAGGGGTTATCTTAACCTCCTGTTCGCTGAATTACTGTGTCGCGAAATGATGCATGTCCAAAAAGCACAGCATGAAAAGTTGGAGGGCTAGAGGCTTGCGTTAAAAATGAAACAGAATGAAAGAATGAAGACTAGGGTTCTTAAGAGGTGAGGTTCCTGCAGCCCAGTTGGCCTAGGAGTCGTTCTGGAACATGCAGAGCTGCCCGGATAAAGGTGGTTGCTAAAGATTTTGTTTTTCATTTTATAATGTATATGAAAGAGAGGGTGAAAATTAAGCAGGTGAAAATTAGAAACCGAAAAGCAAAGCTATAAAACAGGCACATAGAATAAGTACTGGTTAAAACAGGGGTCAGCAAATTCCTATGCCCCACAAATAACCCAGAGATGCATTTTAAATAAAAGGACACATTTTACTCATGTAAAAACACGCTGATTCCCGGACCGTCCGTGGGCCGGTTTTAGAAGGTGATTGGGCTGGATCCGGCCCCTGGGACTTAGTTTGCCTACTGATGGGTTAAAATAACAAAGTCCAAGTAAGGGAATATCAGCCTTATCAAATTATCAGGTATCAGTCCAGATTTGTAATATTTGGGTCTGTTTCCCATCGACTTGCAAAGACTATCTGAGCTGCCAATATCATATAGAAGAATGGTTCTTTTTGACAATATATCTACATTGGTGTCATTGAAAACATTCGGTAACATTAATCTTGGGCGACGTTTTCTTATTACGTCTGTCAATATGAAATTCCAAAACATCTTGCACCGATTCATGTTCCCCAATTAAATTCACCTAATTCATAATTACCAGTAGGTGATGCAGAAGGAAACATATTTGGGCCATTTGCAAAGGAGTGCAATACCAGGATAAAGGTTGCGACCTTCTGGGTTCTGTTTCGTAACCGGCCCTAAGAGGCGCCTGGCTTTAAAAACAGAAACCGTATCTCCCACTGGCTGCTACGAAAGGCACCATCTGGCGGCCAGAGTGGGGGGCAGGTGAATCCCAAGTGGGAGTCCCTGCAAAGGCCGCCTCCAACACAGGCGAGGATTAGGGGTTTTTAAACCCCATATTTAGCTCTGGATGAAGAGATTATGAGCCACTGGGCTAATGCCGAAGCCGAGAGCCAATTGGGAACGGCTTTCCCGGAGGGTGGGGACAGATGGGTGCAGGGCAGGGGGGGGTGGAAGCTGCGGGAGTGACCCAGAGACGATGCTGGAAGCAGCCGGGAGCAGAGCAGGAACATTAGGGGTGAACAGCTGATGCTATTTTCGGAAGAGGGGATGATGTGTGGACCGTCTAAAGAGGAAGGACTTTAGCGAAGACCACCTGGGCTCCCACGGTGGTCCCATGGGCAAACCACCATCAGCAACTGAGGCTGCGACGCTGTAACAACTCTCCTCAGCTAACGTGCAGCACCCATCGCACAACGGGCGTCAAAAGCTCAGGGGCCGCCAGGCGCCAAATTGTGCAGCCTTCCGGAAGAGGGTAGGAGCTGCGAGCCACCGGCGACCGAGAGCGGGTGGTCACCAGGGACAAGAGAGATCCCTAGCGCGTCTTTCAATATGCTGGTCTGAGTCGTCCCTCAAAGAGAGCACTCAACACCTGGTTGGGGCTTGTGGTTGCCTCTGCAAGGAGCAGATGCTGGACTAGATGGGCCCTTGGCCTGACCCAACAGGCTCTCGTGTTCTTCTGCTCTTCAAGGACAGCAGCAACACAGGACCTCCAGGGGAGGCCCCAGCCCCCTTGACATTGCGGGGAACACGTTGCGCTTCATGGCCAAGCTCCTGAGCATGGCCACCTTCGTGAGGCTCCTGGTGGCCGAAGCCGAGAGGAGGGTCTCGTTGTTCTTCAAAGCGGAGGAGGCCCAGGAAGTCCCCAGTTTTTTCTTGGACAAGCCGCAGACGGAGAAATTTCTGGAGGAAGGAGAGGTGGGGGGCTTGAGGTACGGCCTGGGCTCCATGCAAGGCTGGCGGGCGCACATGGAAGATGCCCACACTGCTCAGCCTCAGCTGCCCGGAGCCCTGGCCGGCTGGGCCTTCTTTGCTGTGTACGACGGGCATGCGGGCAGCACAGTGGCTCAGTTCTGCGCCAGGCACTTGCTCGGGCATGTTCTGGAGGCCGAGGCCCTGTCCGGCCAGGAGGAGGACCCTGCAGCCGTCAAGGAGGCCGTGCGCGAGGCCTTCCTGGCCATCGACAGGCGCATGCAGGAGCTGTCGCAGGCCGAGGCCTGGGAGCACGCGGGCACCACCGCCGTGGCTGTGCTGGTGTCGCCCCGGCACCTGTACTTCATCAACCTGGGCGACTCGAGGGCCCTCCTCTGCCGCTCGGCCGCCGTCACGTTCTACACCGACGACCACAAACCCACCAAGCCGAGGGAGCGGCGGCGCATCGAGAACGCCGGCGGCACGGTGGTGCTGCAGAGGGTCAACGGGTCGCTGGCTGTCTCCCGGGCCCTGGGCGACTTCGGCTACAAGGCCGTGTCTTGGCGTGGCCCCACTGAGCAGCCGGTGTCCCCCGAGCCCGAGGTGTACCAGCTGGAGCGCTGCCCCGATGAAGACGAGTTCCTGGTGCTGGCCTGCGACGGGGTTTGGGACACCTTTGACAACGCGGGGCTGTGCGCCTTTGTGCGCTCGAGACTCTGCCTCACCGGCAGCCCGCGGGACGTCTGCGAGTGCGTGCTGGACTCCTGCCTCTACAAGGTGAGGGGGGAGGATAGAGGCAGGGGGTTCTCACTTAGAGTTGGAAGGGGCACCCAGGGGTCATCTAGTACAACCCCTTGCAATGCAGTAATCTCAGCTGAAGCATCCATGACAGATGGCCGTCCAACCTCTGCTTCAAAACCTTCCCAGGGGCTTTCAGTATTGTGGAAATTGCGGCCAACTGGATTTCTAGAAGGGACGTGGGTGGCGCTGTGGGTTAAACCACAGAGCCTAGGGCTTGTCGATCAGAAGGTCGGCGGTTCGAATCCCCGCGATGGGGTGGGCTCCCGTTGCTCGGTCACTGCTCCTGCCAACCTAGCAGTTCAAAAGCATGTCAAAGTGCAAATAGATAAATAGGTACCGCTCCGGCGGGAAGGTAAACGGTGTTTCCGTGCGCTGCTCTGGTTCACCAGAAGCGTCATGCTGGCCACATGACCCGGAAGCTGTACACCGGCTCCCTCGGCCAGTAAAGCGAGATGAGCGCCACAACCCCAGAGTCAGCCACGACTGGACCTAATGGTCAGGGGTCCCTTTACCTTTACCTATTATATTATATTATATTATATTATATTATATTATATTATATTATATTATATTATATTTTAATAAAGAAATGATGATGATGTTGAAGATGATAACCTTCAGTGAGTTAGAACAGAACAGAATAGAATAGAATAGAATTTATTATTTATACCCTGCCCATCTGGTTGAGTTTCCCCAGCAAGCTGGTTTAGAGGAACCTGAGATCTTTCTGGCTTAACGGAGTCTGTGGAACTCTCTGCATTCAATTTTAAGATTGCTGCTGTCCTGTGGGAACCTTTTCCTTCTCCTGCTGGGCATTTATCTCCATTCCTGGGCCCAACCATGATTAACACACATCAGCCTCCTCCCCAAAGGGCTTAAGGAAGCAGCTGCCAACTGAGGGCACTGGAGGTCCAGGATTAGCAAAGCAGGACAGTGGAGCATCAGGAAGTCGTTTAGGAGGGGCAGGAAAGGTGAGTTCCAGAAGAGCTTGTGGTCCGTTGGAGCATCTTGAAGGAGGTTTAAGCAGCAGGTGAGGCTAGCAGGTGTCCCTCCGAACTTCATTGGGCTCCAGGGAACTGTCCTGCCCCTGCTCTAAAGAAAACGGAAACGATGCAGCTATAGAACCACAGAATTGTAGTGTTAAGGGGGCCCTCCAAAGGTCATCCAGTCCAACCCCCTCCAATGCAGGAGTCACAGTTCATTCTGAAGTTGCAGAATCTTCTTTACTAAACACTGGGGTCCTGAAACATCATAAGAGCCCTCCTGGACTGGGAGCGGCCGACAAGACCATATAACACCGTTCTTGAAAGGCCTACACTGGCTCCCAGTACGTTTCCAAGCACAATTCAAAGTGTTGGTGCAGACCTTGAAAGCCCTAAATGGCCTCAGTCCTGTATACCTGAAGGAGCGTCTCCACCCCCATCATTCAGCCCAGACACTGAGGTCCAGCGCCGAGGGCCTTCTGGTGGTTCCCTCATTGCGAGAAGCCAAGTTACAGGGAACCAGGCAGAGGGTCTTCTTGGTGGTGGCACCCGCCCTGTGGAACGCCCTCCCACCAGATGTCAAAGAGAACCGCAGCGAGGGAACCGCCCGAAGGCCCTCGGTGCTGGACCTCAGTGTCCGGGCTGAACGATGGAGGTGGAGACGCTCCTTCAGGTATACTGGACCGAAGCCGTTTAGGGCTTTCAAGGTCAGCACCAACACTGATGCTATTAAAAATGCTGCACATTCTCACTTTCTTTGCACCATGCATAATTTCACACACCTCTAACACGCTGTTTGCACCCCCAAAATACGTGCCCTTTTTCTCTGCTAAAAAAACCCAGATATTGCAACTTTTCCTCCTATAAGGAGTCAAAGCATTGCCTGTAAACAGACTGGGCTGGCTCTGTCTCATGCATCTGGGAGGAAGGAAATGGATCTGGCCCCTGACATGTTTGTCTAGGGAGAATAAGGTTGAAGGAGATGGCCGTTTGTTGTTGTTTAGTCATTTAGTCGTATCTGACTCTTTGTGACCCCCTGGACCAGAGCACGCCAGGCACTCCTGTCTTCCACTGCCTCCCTCATGCTTGTAGCTTCGAGAACACTGTCCCACCATCTCGTCCTCTGTCGTCCCCTTCTCCTTGTGCCCTCCATCTTTCCCAACATCAGGGTCTTTTCCAGGGAGTCCTCTCTTCTCATGAGGTGGCCAAAGTCTTGGAGCCTCAGCTTCAGGATCTGTCCTTCCAGTGAGCACTCAGGGCTGATTTCCTTAAGATGGCCGTACCCCTTGCAAAAAAAAATTGCTTTGCTAAGCAGGCAGGAGGACACAATCCTCAGACGACTCTACGCTCTCCCTACAGGGCAGCCGTGACAACATGACCTGCATCGTGGTCTGCTTCCCCGCTGCCCCGGGCGTCTCCCAGGAGGCCTTGCAGAAGGAGCAGGAGCTGGACGCTTCCCTGGAGAAGAGGGTAGCAGGTGCGTATGCCGTTTGCGCCGTGACGGAGCGAGGCGTGGGAGGCTTCGTTGGCCGCTGGCGAAAGGGAGGAGTGGGATTTTGAGAATGGGGAGGAAAAATAACAGAAGGGAAAGTAGTGCTGTGAGGGTTTTTGGGGGGTCAGTTTGGATGATGCCCTGGGTCCCTTCCAGTTCTAACCCAAGTGAAGGTTAGAATCTAACAGAGGATTCTGTTGGTGAGGTACTCAGACAGGTTTCTTGGACAACAATGAGCTAAAGCGTGGGTAGGCAAACTAAGGCCCGGGGGCAGGATCCGGCCCAATCGCCTTCTAAATCTGGACAGTCTGGGAATCAGCGTGTTTTTCCATGAGTAGAATGTGTGCTTTTATTTAAAATGCATCTCTGTGTTATTTGTGGGGCATAGGAATTCGTTCATTTCCCCCCCCCCCAAAAAAATAGTCTGGCCCCCACGCGGTCTGAGGGACGGTGGACTGGCCCACAGCTGGAAAAGGTCGCTGACCCCTGGCATAGTCCATCACAGGAGTCAGCAAACTTTTTTACCAATCACCTTCTAAATTTGGCTCGCAGACAGTCCAGGAATCAGCATGTTTTTACATGAGTAGAATGTGTGCTTTTATTTAAAATGCATCTCTGGGTTATTTGTGGGGCCTGCCTGGTGTTTTTACATGAGTAGAATGTATGCTTTTATTTAAAGTCCATCTCTGGGTTATTTGTGGGGCATAGGAATGCGTTCATTCCCCCTCCCCCCCAAAAATATAGTCCAGCCCCCCACAAGGTCTGAGGGACAGTGGACTGGCCCCCTGCTGAAAAAGTTTGTTGACCCCTGAGCTAAAGCGTCCTCATCCACATCCCAAAAGAATGAGCTAGGTTGCAAGAGTTGCAAGGCCCTCCAGGATAACGGGTGTGACTTCAGCCCCCTCACCTATCTGAACAATAGCCAGTGCTTTGAGGTGTGAGCTGAGCTGGAAGGAGGCTGGAAGCTGTAGACACAGAGTCCTGCTTGGTCTGTGCTGGATCCCAAGACTAATGGAGACACAAGATCTGTAGAGCTGTGAATGCCATGAGCCCTCCAGACTAGGCCATAGCTGTCAACCGTCCCTTATTTGGCGGGAAAGTCCCTTATCCCAGCACCATGTCCCGCTGCTGTCCCGGATTGATGATGTCCCATAAATTTCCCGGGTTTCAAAGGAAGCAGCTCCTCTCCCTCCCTCCCTGCCAGCCAGGGAGGAGGGAGGCTCCAACTGTGTTGCTTGGCTGCGTTGCTCACCCAATAAGGAGTCTAAGAACGACTGGGGGGTGGAGCTTGCATGCCTTGTGCTGATCAAATCGGCCGTGTTGCCTGGGGACTCGCCTTTGCTCAGCGCTTCCCAGCGGAGAGGTGACGGGGGTTTTCCTTGCTGCATCCCCTTTGCCGGGTTGCTGCGCTGTGGGAACCACCGCTTGAGGCTTCATTTGGCTGCTGGCTGGGCTTTCTGCCTTTGGCTCGGAGGGGCTCAGAAGTTGAACATACCTGTGCTCTGAAAATCCCTTATTTTGGCTGCTGATCCCTTATTTCCGAGGCTGCTGGTCCCTTATTTTTGAGGCTGCTGGTCCCTTATTTTCAAATCTGTAAGCTGACAGCTATGGACTAGGCTCAGGCTGTGCATATGGATAAATGAAACCATATATACTAAAGACACCACAGTTTCCGCTGTCCTTTCTGTCAAGGTGAAATAGACTCGGAGTCGAGAGTGGATTTCATGCTCTTTATTCAGCTCATAGTGGTGAGGAGGAATGGAAGTTCCCCCAGAATGTCTGCTTTATATACATTATTTACACAATGGGCCCCACGTGATTGGCTAATTCCAGGATTCACCTGTAGGCCAATCAGGTTGCGGATTCACTTCCACCTGGAGCTGGATTGGGTGGCTCCTGTGGACCAATCAGACTGCTGGATTCTGGATCCTATTGTTCTAGGACCAATCAGACTGCTGCCTTTTGGATCCCATTCAACTCAGTACATAACACAAGGACACCGTTTTGTTTGGCTTGGTGGTCTACATGCAGTGCTATAGATCTGAGGAGCCGAGCTCGGAGCTTAGGCAAGAAAGAGTCTTGCAAAGTTGCAGAGGTCTTGCAAAGGTGCACCTCAGGTTCTGCAAGGCTTGTGCCAAACAGCAGGTGTGGGAGCTGAGCTCTTTTGCATTGGGCTCTGTTTTGATCATTTGAACTCTCGTCCTTCAGTGCCTGTTCTGCAGACTCTAATAATAATAATAATAATAATAATAATAATAATAATAATAATAATTTTTATTTATACCCCGCCCTTCACGGTTCAGGGCGGCTAACAACAAATTTAAAACACTTAATTGATGCAACAAAAAACAGCATAAAATACCGTATAAAACGTGAATAACAATAAATTCAGAATTCAAAAATCAATTTAGGGGGGAAATCCATCCAATGAACATTAGATGATAACCAGGGCTAGCTGGCTAAGTTAGTCCTGTTTGGGCCAGCGAGGAGACCAGGGGAGAATTAGCTGTGGGACCCCAGAGTGGGTAATCTTCATAAAAAGGGGAGAGGGGGGGAAGGAAGGGGTATAAAAGACCAGGCTAAGTTCAAATTGAAAGCCAGGCGGAATAGCTCTGTCTTACAGGCCCTGCGGAAGGAAGTGAAATCCTGAAGGGCCCTAGTCTCATGGAACAGAGCGTTCCACCAGGTCGGAGCCACCACTGAGAAGGCCCTGGCCCTGGTGGAGGATAATCTGACTTCCTTAGGGCCCGGGACCTCATGGACCTGTTGTGTCTGAATGGGGGGATGGGGACCTAGAAGGCACTTGTGGGGCAATTATCCGCCAGCGCCATCGAGGTAACCAGCCCCTCCACTTCTCTCACCCTGCCCCAAATCTCACCCCAGGGCTTTACGATGAACTACTGGAACAGGAAGGGGGTCCCAACCTCGTCTCCGTCTTCCAACGTCTGGCTACAGAGGCGAACCCTAACCTTCCCCCTGGGGGAGGCCTGGCTAGCAAGTAAGTATGATGATCTCCCTCCCCATTCCCTGGGAATCACCCACCCCCCACCCCGCTCTCATATCTGCAGGGGGTCCGTTTCGAAACCTAAAGGATTCTGGGGCCTGGGCGGGGCTTCTGGGCCAGTGGGTGGAGCCTAGTAAAGACCTGTGGGTGGAGTTTGGAGCGGGGTCCAGATTATTATTATTATTATTATTATTATTATTATTATTATTATTTATTGAATTTATATACCGCCCTATACCTGGGGGTCTCAGGGCAGTTCACAGAAAAGATCAACTTAAAAACCAATATATATATATATGAAACCAAAATAAAACAAGAACCCAATAACCAGCTCCATCTGGTATGCGGAATGAGACCCTACCTGCCCGCAGAGTGTCTTGCCAGAGTGGTGCAAGCTCTGGTTATCTCCCGCTTGGACTACTGCAATGCGCTCTATGTGGGGCTACCTTTGAAGGTGACCCGGAAACTGCAACTAATCCAGAATGCGGCAGCTAGACTGGGGACTGGGAGTGGACGCTGGGACCATATAACACTGGTCCTGAAAGACCTACATTGGCTCCCAGTCCGTTTCCGAGCACAATTCAAAGTGTTGGTGCTGACCTCTAAAGCCCTAAATGGCCTCGGTCCTGTATACCTGAAGGAGCGTCTCCACCCCCATCGTTCTGCCCGGACACTGAGGTCCAGCTCCGAGGGCCTTCTGGCGGTTCCCTCACTGCAAGAAGCCAAGTTAAAGGGAACCAGGCAGAGGGCCTTCTCAGTGGTGGCCCCCACCCTGTGGAACGCCCTCCCACCAGATGTCAAAGAGATAAACAACTACCTGACATTTAGAAGGCATCTGAAGGCAGCCCTGTTCAGGGAGCTTTTTAATGACTGATGTTTTATTGTATTTTTAATCTTCGTTGGAAGCTGCCCAGAGTGGCTGGGGAAAACCAGCCAGATGGGTAGGGTACAAATAAATTATTATTATTATTATTATTATTATTATTATTATTATTATTATTACACCCCCCCAAAAAAGAACCACATTTTAAAAGGGCATGGACTACATCTGATTTGTCAAGAAAGGCCATTTTCAGGCTTAGCCTAAATTGAGAAAAGTCGGTGCCCTCTAATCCCAGATCTGTGGCCGTGTTTGCTCGGTGGTTGTATAAAAAGCACTCTGTTTATGCTCAGAAGCTTTTCTTTCTGAAAAGAAAGGAGGGCCAAGCGGCTTGGGGTACCAGAAGCGAGTGACCACCTTGTTCCTCTCGCAGGAGAGCTGTGATCATGGAGGCTTATCAGCGGGCGAAGCAGAGTCGCGAGGAGCAAGAAGTGCCGGTAAGAAACCCCCGGATCTTATTGAACTGTCTGTAGGAGTTGGAAGGGAGTCCAGAGGGTCATGGAGGGCAACCCCTTTGTTCTCCTCTTGGCACCAGTACACCAGACAACGGGGTTCTGAAAACTGGGAAATTCGGGGCAGGTAAAAGAGCATCATGTAGCAGAGTTGAACTATGGAACTCCTTGCCACATGAGGCAGTGATGGCCAGGGACTTGGATGGCTTTAAAAGAGGATGGGGCTCCTAGCTAGGAGCTTTTGGTGGCTCCTAGCCAGGATGGCCTGATCCAGCAGGTGCTCTTCTTTTCTTCTTCTTTTTTTATCACCAAACAGCATTTTATTTCTTTTGTGATTCAGATTGGTTTTTTTCCCCTTCAAGGGTAAAAAGTGCAGAAACTTCTTCTCTGAACTGTGCAAAGATTTTACAAGCTAGTTTACCATACCCAGTTACTAATTTTTATGACAGCTTTATCCTCCAATCTTAAAAGTGCATTAATAAAAGAGAAAAGCCAATGAAAGCAAAATCGACATCTGTACTTTGCTGTTCATTATTACGTTTTTGGGGATTTAAAGCAATTCCCTTTAAAATTCTTTGGGTTGCTAATACAAATCCTTCCCCCCCTCTATACTGTGACAGACTCTGGAAACACACTATTCACTCCCATTTGCCACAAACTTTTGCTGGTTTTCCTTGTGCAGATTGTAATATTGATTTTAAGAATCTGCACATAAAACCATCCTTGTTGATCGTGTTCAAGCTGACTAGAAGCACAGAGGATGGTTGCTGTTATAAAAGCCACTCCCTTGGTCATAGAAGAATTTCCCCTTGACATCTGAGCAGGGTTCTGTGCCAGTTCCTCTAAGAGATATTTTGTCCTCTGAAGCTATCGATTCTACAAACTTAAACCAGTTTCAGAGCAGCCTAACCATCTGCTAAGGTAAAGGTAAAGGGACCCCTGACCATTAGGTCCAGTCATGGCCGACTCTGGGGTTGCAACGCTCATCTCACTTTACTGGCCGAGGAAGTCGGCGTACAGCTTCCGGGTCACGTGGCCAGCATGACTAAGCCGCTTCTGGTGAACCAGAGCAGCGCACGGAAACGCCGTTTACCTTCCCGCCGGAGCGGTACCTATTTATCTACTTGCACTTTGACGTGCTTTCGAACTGCTAGGTTGGCAGGAGCAGGGACCGAGCAACGGGAGCTCACCCCGTCACAGGGATTCGAACCACCGACCTTCTGATCGGCAAGCCCTAGGCTCAGTGGTTTACCCCACAGAGCCACCTGCATCCCCCAACCATCTGCTAAGCCGCCCCAAATAAACTTTTGGGAACTTGTGAAAAGTGTGGCAGAGGCTGCTTTTCAGCTGGACTGGCTGGTTCATTTAATTCGACTTCATTTAAATATTTATTTTATATATTGCTCAACGCCACCGATTCCCAAGTTTCCAGAAAATATGATCGATTAAAACGAACTTTGGCTGCTCGCATTCCGACACAATTTCCCACACTGTTTCTGCTGATGGTGCTCCAACCAAATTCTTATTTCTCCCTGCCCTTCTTCGTTTCAGGCCTCCAGTGCGAATGCTGCCTCGGATTGAACGGTCTGCTGTGCGGGTTGGACCACGGATGCCAAGACATCATTTTTGCGAAAGAGAGCAGGCTGGGCAAGCAAATCTGACCAGGATATCTGGGCAAACTTAGGAAGCTGGATGGCAATGGATGGGGTGGGGCGAGTCGGATTGGGGCCACCACAGCCCCCTTTCCCCAGCGCCCCCAGGGTGGAAAACACCATCTGGACTGAGTGGAACAGCTGGCACTCAAGACAAAGGCAGTCCATGTTAGAAGAGATCATGTGATTTGTTTCTTGCCTGGACATAAGTTTTGCTTCTTTTTTGAATTTGCATTTTATTTATTTGTTAACATTCTTATATTACATCAGCAAACGTTGTCATATTACGTTACAGGACTTCCTATAATTTCCAACATGTATACGAAAATTATATACAAATTTTATATACCTAGAAAGAAAATGAAACAAAAAAAGGAAGAAGAGAGAGAAAAAACAAAAAACAAATTCCCCCCCCCCAAATCATATACATTCCAACACTCTAGACTTCCTGTCTATCCCGTTGTATATTCCTTTTTTACACATGAATGTAGTCTTACTATTGTATATTTCTTTACATTTTATCTATTACATTCCTATATCAATATGTGCTCTTAGTCTTATTTCTCAACTCAGTCTCACTCCAACGTCAATCAAATGCTAGCATAGATAGCGAACCTTTACTGTATTTTTGAACATACTGTATGTTTTATATCTATCCCACTTTTCCATGAATTTTTGTTTTGAATTGCCTCTCAGGGTATTTGTTAACTGCTTTTAAAGTTTTGCTTCTTTAACACTGCATTCCAACAGGAAAGACTTGCAAGAATCATCACCACCCCTGGAATTTATCAGAAGGGGAAACGCAGCCTGTATTATTCAGTGCCTCTCAAACTGGGGCCTCCAGCGGTTGTTGACTACAAATCCCATCATCCCTGACCACTGGTCATGGTAGCTATGGATGATGGGAGTTGTAGTCCAAAAACAGCTGAAGACCCAAGTTTGAGAAGCACTGTGTTGATCAGGGATCGGCAACCTAAGGCCCGTGGGCCACAAGCAGCCCACGGGGGTCGTTTAACTGGCCCACTTTTGTCATTTAGTCATGTCCGACTCTTTGTGACCCCCAGGACCAGAGCACGCCAGGCCCTCCTGTCTTCCACTGCCTCCCGCAGTTTGGTCAAACTCATGCTGGTAGCTTCGAGAACACTGTCCAACCATCTCGTCCTCTGTTGTCCCCTTCTCCTTGCGCCCTCCATCTTTCCCAACATCAGGGTCTTTTCCAGGGAGTCTTCTCTTCTCATGAGGTGGCCAAAGTCTTGGAGCCTCAGCTTCAGGATCTGTCCTTCCAGTGAGCACTCAGGGCTGATTTCCTTAAGAATGGATAGGTTTGATCTTCTTGCAGTCCATGGGACTCTCAAGGGTCTCCTCCAGCACCAGAATTCAAAAGCATCCATTCTTTGGCGATCAGCCTTCCTTATGGTCCAGCTCTTACTTCCATACATCAGTACTGGGAAAACCAGAACTTGAACTATACGGACCTTTGTTGGCAAGGTGATGCCTCTGCTTTTTAAGATGCTATCTAGGTTTGTCATTGCTTTTCTCCCAAGAAGCAGACATTTTTTAATTTCGTGGCTGCTGTCCCAATCTGCAGTGATCATGGAGCCCAAGAAAGTAAAATCTCTCACTGCCTCCATTTCTTCCCCTTCTGTTTGTCAGGAAGTCCCCAAACCGAGCTGCCAACTTGGCAAGTCCCGGTGCACTGCGCTAAACCGGTGCAACACAGCACGGGGACTTGCTTCTGCGGTGCTGAAAATCGCGTCTGATGCCAGAAAACGTGGGCACGGGCGCGATTCGGCCCACAGAGGGATCTCCGCTGGAGTGAACCGGCCCAGGCAAGGTAAACCTTGCTGACCCCTGGAGTAGATGATGTCAACCCAAATCTTTGGGTCGCTAATTTATATACTGTAGTACCTCGGGTTACAGACGCTTCAGGTTACACACTCTGCTAACCCAGAAATAGTGCTTCAGTTTAAGAACTTTGCTTCAGGATGAGAACAGAAATCGTGCTCCAGCAGCACGGCAGCAGAAGGAGGCCCCATTAACTAAAGTAGTGCTTCAGGTTAAGAACAGTTTCAGGTTAAGAACAGACCTCCAGAATGAATTAACTTCTTAACCCGAGGTACCACTGTAAAAGCAACTCTTTTAAACATTCAAAAGATAAAACCAGCAAGAAACTAAAAGCAGATCAGAACATGCATTGACGTTATACGCATCTGGAGAGGCTTGCCCCAAATAGGTGCCAAAAAGACGACAGCGAAAGTTCCTGCCTGATGTCAAAAGGCAGGGAGTTCCATAGGTGCTGTTGATTTCTTACAAATCTGGAACGGGTGTTACACGTGGCACTTGGAACAGTGCCAGTTCCGGAGATTGAAGCGTTTGAGTGGCCGTATTTCGGGCAAGGCGGTCTCCAACCTTACCTTGAGAACATCCCCTTTTGTGAGAAAGGCCTGCCATTCTTTCCCCTTTTACAGCCAGGGGGCACTGCAACCAAGAGCAAAGCCCTTCCCTAAAGTTATACCAGGCACCCCCAAACTCGGCCCTCCAGCTATTTTGGGACTACAATTCCCATCATCCCTGACCACCGGTCCTGTTAGCTAGGGATTATGGGAGTTGTAGTCGCAAAACCGCTGGAGGACCGAGTTTGGGGATGCCTGAGTTATACTATGCCATGGGTAGGCAAACTAAGGCCTGGGGGCCGGATCCGGCCCAATCACCTTCTAAATCTGGCCTGTGGACGGTTCAGGAATCAGAGTGTTTTAACATGAGTAGAATGTGTCCTTTTATTTAAAATGCATCTCTGGGTTATTTGTGGGGCAAAGAAATTCGTTCATTTCCCCCCAAAAAAATATAGTCCAGCCCCCACAATGTCTGAGGGACAGTAGACAGGCCCCCTGCTGAAAAATTTTGCTGACCCATGCAGTGTCCACAAATAATGTAGGCCTTTGTTCCTAAAAGGGATGCGGGTGGCGCTGTGGGTTAAACCACAAAGCCTAGGGCTTGCCGATCATAAGGTTGGCGGTTCGAATCCCCGTGACGGGGTGACCTCCCATTGTTCAGTCCCTGCTCCTGCCAACCTAGCAGTTCAAAAGCACGTCAAAGTGCAAGTAGATAAATAGGTACCGCTCCGGCGGGAAGGTAAACAGTGTTTCCGTGTGCTGCTCTGGTTCACCAGAAGCAGCTCAGTCATGCTGGCCACATGACCCGGAAGCTGTATGCCGGCTCCCTCGGCCAATAAAGTGAGATGAGCACTGCAACCCCAGAATCGGGCACAACTGGACCTAATGGTCAGGGGTCCCTTTACCCTTTACCTTTACCTCATTCCTAACATGGACATGGGCTGGGGTACATGTCTGCTTGCGGGGGAACATTCTCATTAGTATGGGTGACCTTCTCTTTGGTCCCAGGTGTGGCAGCTGGTTGGGGCTCCTCCAAAGTGGCATGAGGGCACTCTGCACATGTTCAGAGACACTTCTCTTATCTGTGCACCCAGGACACTGAAAACAGATTCCGAATTTAGTTCTTCTGGGATCCCTGTGGCTCTCTCATATGATCATCTGATGCACAGATATCCTTTCCTCTTGTGCAGGTAAGTGGTATTCACATATATCCAAATATTTAACGTTCTGGAACCTCGCAAACTGTCTCCGAGGCTTCCTTTTCCTTTTCTTATTGTACCAAATTTACCTTTCTTCTGGAAATGACTTTCGTGCTTCCACATGGCAATATCGGTGGCGTAATTGGTGAGAGTCTGTCTCAGCTTCTCACATTTCACTACTGTGTGATTGCATGCGAGGTTGCATCGTACCGGTCTGAAATCTTCACCCCCTTGTTCGCTTGGATTTCTTCATCCAATATGTTTGTTTCTTACTTTTTGCTCATTGAGCTCATTGACTGTGTACGCAGCACAATACAGCGTCTTCTGGGACAATTAAACGTTGCTTTTGGTAACGAACCGCCGTTTGTTTGCAAATGTTAACACACTGGCAGAAAATGGGGAAAAAACCCGGGTGCCAAACGAGGAAAGAGAAAAGGCTATGTGCCTGAAAAATACAAATGAGGTTATTGGGCTTGTCGCAGGAACCCCCCCCCCCAGTCATTCAGTTTGTACAAACTTCACACACAGTCACACTCACACACTACATACACTACACTTCTGTTATAAATTCATAGAAAATCAACCATACATCGGATTTGCACTGTTCCACTTTTATTTTACTCCATGAAGGAAGGACTACAGAATGGGGAAGGTTTGATACAGGGCAGCCATAATCCCTTGAGCATACCAGTACATACACAGGAGCCCTGCCCAGTTGCTATGCCAACCCTGATGGTCCCAGACAGAAGACAATCAAGATCACAAAGAACTTGCATATGGGAGTGGATTCAACATGGACTGGAACAAAGGACAATGATCAGCTCTTCCCTCTGGGGGCCTGAAACTGCCAGCTCCCCTCTGTCACCTGGAAAGTACTCATGGGGAGGGGGAAAGGGGGAACCAGCCAGGTGACAGGACACTCAGGTTACCACCACAACCCCTCCCTCAACCCCTCCTTTCTGTGATGTAGGTGTGATGTATCTGAGGGGTGGTCTTAGGTTACACCCCTTCTGTGATGTAGGTATGATGTTTCTGGGGGTGGTCTTGATCTACAGGGGGGAAATTTCGAAAGTCTTTACAAGGCCTTGCACACCATTTTTCTGGGTCCTTCCTCTCTCCTGCAAGTGAGGGGAGCACCCTGTTGCAACAGATCAATAAAGGCCAAGCCTACAGGCTGCTGTTTTGCTCCAAGTAATCCTGGTTGATGTCTTTGTTTTTCTCCAAGGGAGCCCTCGGATTTGTCCGTTAACAGGCTGGACCTTGTTCCTTAAGGAAATATATTTACCGTAAGGAAACAGAGAAGAAACACTCCAATGCACGTCTTTTGAGACTGACGGCTGACTTATAGACTCAGTTTCCTGCAGAGAGTGACCTTTGAATACATTGCTGTGGGTTGTTCAGAATGTGTGAGGGAAAATTCAACCCCCAACATTCTTTGAACGGCACATTTGCTTTACGCCGTATCAGTCCTACGTCAATAATGATAAGTCTTGCTGGACTGACTCGCCAAAGCATTATTAAGGCTGCTGCTGCTCTTTGTGATGGAGAGAGTCTAGCAATGACGGTACTTCTGTGATGTCACAAAATTCACAATTCGCCACCGGTCCAGCTGCCTCTGAAGTTCCTTCCTGGTTATAAATGCGCAGCTCAAGAAACGAGGGACTCAGCAACGTGTCATTCCCCCCACAAATTACTTATCATAGTTTTCACAGGGATGCTTTTATTAAAAATAATGTTTAAGTAACAGATGCGAGAAAAAGGTTCTGCAGCTCAGTAACATGACAATATGAGCAACAGGAAATTAGCAACGGTTGCCGGAGTCGTCATTTGCCAAACAGATGAATGCAATAATAATAATTAAGGGTTTTATACAGAGCGAAATTGAAAGAGGCATAAGCAGCCTCAGAAAACCGTCAGCTGTCACCGGAGGCTGCTGTTCTTCAAGTCAGAGCATGGTTCTGTCAAGGTCAGGTCTGTCCACCCTGTAGACCCTGACTTAAAATTTACAGATTGTTCCCTATTGAAGGTGAATTATATGAAGATGATGTACAGATGGTACACAACACCAGTGCAGTTAGGGGAAATGTACAAAACTAGTTCAAATATATGTTGGAAGTGTAAGGAAAAGGAGGGGACATTTTATCATATGTGGTGGGATTGTAAGGTAATTAAAAAAATTTGGGGAATGATTTACAACGAATTGAAGATAATGTTCCATTTAACATTTGTTAAAAAAACCTGAGGCATTTTTGTTGGGGATTGTAGGGAAAGACCTGCCCAAAAAGCTGAAAAACATATTCATGTATGCGACAACGGCTGTGAGAGTTCTGGTAGCACAAGGATGGAAGACTGAAGAAACCCCAACTAAAGAATCACGGCAAGAAAAATTGATGGACTATGCAGAACTGGCAAAACTGACATATAAACTACGGAACAAGGATAACTGTGACTTTAAGGATGAATGGGAACCCTTTACAAAGTATCTGAAGACACAACAAAGCGAACTGGACTCCTTGGCTGGAGTTTTAATTAACAAAGTTTTAATTGATAATAATCAGCTAAATAGTTTGAGGATCTATACAACTTTGTAACATGCAGAAAACAGCATTCTTAGAGAAACCAAAGACTGGAACTGAGGGAAGTCGGGGGGTGGGGTGGGGTTTGTGTGGGAGGGCAGGGGGGGGGAGGAAAAATGGGGGGGACAAGGATAATATGTTTTTGGATAATATGTCTTGTTTTAATTTTGAATATTATTATTTTTTTAAAAAGATCATCCAGTAAGATAATAATAATAATAATAATAATAATAATAATAATAATAATAATAATAAT
>JAXCMG010000044.1:2017196-2028601 GCA_034642415.1 Podarcis siculus | reverse complement strand
ATAATAATAATAATAATAATAATAATAATAATAATAATAATAATAATGGGTTTTATACAGACATAAAAGAGACATAAGCAGCCTCAGAACAGAAAACCGTCAGCTGTCATCGGAGGCTGCTGTTCATCAAGTCAGAGCATGGCTCTGTCGAGGTCAGGTCTGTCCACCCTGTAGACCTGATTCTGACTGGCAGCAGTGCTCCAGGGTTTTGGGATGGAGATATTCTCGGCCCTGTCTGGAGATGCTGCCAGCCAGAGTCAGGTCTATAGGGTGGACAAACCTGAATCGATATTGAATATTGATATTGAATTGAGCACCACCTGCATGCAAGGAAAATTGCTTCTCCTGAGCCACAGCCCTATCTCATATTTTAAAAATGCACCTCTATTGGTCTGTCACCCCCCCCCCCCATCTGTATTACCTGGGTTATGAAGGTGCCCAAAAGATGTTAAAGCAAAGATTATGGGATAATGCACACAGTGACTTGCAATCTCGATCACACGCAGTCTGTAGTCCGCTGGCAGTAGGAGTACAACATGGGCATGTCTTTAAGTTAACATCTTACATTAAAAACCTGACAGTACCAAACTATCGAAGGCTTTTCACCAAAGCCAGACTAAACGTCTTTCCTTCTGCAGTGTTGGATGGCAGGTTGAGAGGAGTTCCCTACCAGGACAGACTTTGCTCATGCGCTCAAGACATCGACTCCATAAAACATATTTTGTTGCACTGTGCAAAATATGAGCAAGCCAGGGCTGAACTGATACTACCCTTGCTGGTACCTTTCCCGGGAAAATCAGAGGCTCACTATGTCAGGTTCCTATTGGAAGAGCGGACAAATGCTAGAACATTAGCAGTGGCAAAGTTTTTATCGGTGGTTGCAAGAACCAATGACTGCTATTATTCTGAACAAAATGCTTGTTTAACCTGGAGGTAGGCTGTCTGAATTGTGTATTGCTTTGTAACGATTTGTTGGGTCTCTGGACCGTTATAAAGATTGTTGTTTAAAAATGTGGAACAAACTGTGGGTGATAGAATCATAGAGTTGCGAGAGACACCCAAGGGTCATCTAGTCCAACCCCAGCAATGCAAGGGTCACAGCTAAAGAATCTCTGACAGATGACCACCCAATCTCTGGTTAAAAACCTCCAATGGAGGTGTGTCCACCCTTTCCTGAGGGCAACTGCTAAACAGCACTTACCATCAGAAATGTCTTGCTCATGTTTTGTTGGAATCTCCTTGTCATTTGAAGCCATTGAGTCTGGCCCTCCCCTACAGAGCAGCAGGGAACAACCTGGCTCCATCTTCCACGTGAGAGGCCTTGAGATATTTGGAGATATACCATCTCCTCTCATCCAACTCTTTTCCAGGGGAAACATACCCAGCTCCTTCAACCGTTCCTCACCAGGCTTGGTTTTCCAGACCCTTGAGTGTGTGTGTGCGTCAAAGTTTTGCATTGCAAGAACTGAATTGCTGAAGTCTCATGTGAAGGACTTGGGGGGATGCTTTTCCTAAACCCTGCCTCATTTAATCCCCCACAGCAACCCTGTGAGGTAGACCAGGCCAACAGGAAGTTGGGTTGGACTTAATAATAATAATAATAATAATAATAATAATTTATTATTTATACCCTGCCCATCTGGCTGGGCTTCCCCAGCCACTCTGGGCGGCTTCCATCAAAATACAGTGGTACCTCGGGTTAAGTACTTAATTCTTAACCTGAAACTGTTCTTAACCTGAGGTACCACTTTAGCTAATGGGGCCTCCCGCTGCTGCTGCTGCACCGCTGGAGCACGATTTCTGTTCTCATCCTGAAGCAAAGTTCTTAACCCGAGGTAATATTTCTGGGTTAGCGGAGTCTGTAACCTGAAGCATATGTAACCTGAAGTGTATGTAACCTGAAGTGTATGTAACCCAAGGTACCACTGTATTAAAATACAGTAATGCATCAAACATTAAAAGCTTCCCTAAACAGGGCTGCCTTCAGATGTCTTTTGAAGATAAGATAGCTACTTATTTCTTTGACATCTCATGGGAGGGCGTTCCACAGGGCAGGCGCCACTACTGAGAAGGCCCTCTGCCTGGTTCCCTGTAACCTCACTCCTTGTAGGGAGGGAACCGCCAGAAGGCCCTCGGAGCTGGACCTCAGTGTCCGGCCTGAACGATGGGGGTGGAGATGCTCCTTCAGATATACTTCAGAAAGTCTTGTTGTGTCTGTGAAATCCACATGAAAGGTTAACAGCCCTCCTTGCCCCCCCAAAGGATCTGGCATTCAAAGATATACTGCCCCTAAACATGGGAGCTCGTTTTGCTACTGTGTCCCCCTCAACCGTTCCTCAAACGACTGCTTTCAATACGCCTGCATGGAGCAGGACTTAAACGAACATCATCCGATAGCTGGAAGCGATGTAGACCCCAAAGAACCAGAATTCTGGCTCCTAATTGAAAACCTCCCCAAAATAAATTGCAGACAGCATGATCTCTTGGCTTATTTGCGCATGTTATGAACTGGCTCACTGGGGTGGGAAGCTGCAAGCCCTCCCCATCTTTTGGCTTTTGATCTTTGGACCAAGCGGGTCTTCAGAGAGAGGACTGCTCCCTGTTGGTCGTTTGACCACCCGAAAAAGAGTCTTGAGAGCTGGAAAGGAACAAGGTGAGGCGAAGGGGCCTTTCGTCCTGCTTGCACAGCTGACGAAATATTGCCACCCCCCTCCTAATGGTTCACAAGGACCTGGGAGCTCCCAGCCAGCCCCCTCCCCTCCGTCCAGGACATTTGATGCAAGAGATATCTGGGGAGAGACTTCACCCACTCCTGCCTTCTTCCCAGCCCACTAGACTCCGGGAAGGAAAGGAGGAGACCCAAAGAGACTGGCCTGTTACTCTCTTTTGTTACTCTCATTCAGCACCCCCTCCCTGCCCTGCTTCGCAAGAAGAGAACACAACACGGTAAGAGCGACGCCTGTTTTGCAGGACCATTTCATTGCAATATTTGACAACGTGTTTCCCAAAATGTGATGGCCTCTGCATAACCGTCACAACAACCCTGTAAGGTAGGCGTCATATATAATTCCCCAGTTTTGCAGCTTGTGGGAAGGCCCAGAGAGGGGGGGTTCGGCATGGTGGACGGCAGCGTGCCTTACACATTTTAATGTATTTTTAATCTTTGTTGGAAGCCGCCCAGAGTGGCTGGGGAGACCCAGCCAGATGGGCGGGGTACAAATAAATTATTATTATTATTATTATTATTATTATTACGCCACCCGGCGAATCCCCAGTTTAGCAACTGCATTCTGAACTGCAGGCAGTCTCTGGGGGCTTCTTTCTCTCACACACCCTATTTTGCTGGGGGGGAAATTATGTGAGGGACGTGTTAATCTGTCCATTTTGGGTTTCTCCTTTTCCAGTCTTAAATTCCACGCTGCACGTTTCCAAATCGGTTCGAGGATTTTACTTTAAGGCCTCCCGACAGTTCATCAGCACTTTCGTGCAAAGTTCTCCTGATACACTTTCATATGCAATTATATGCCCAATAATCACAATTTTTGCAAAGCAATTTCCCTTAATGCAATGCGTTCCTGCGTGTTATTTGCCCGGACAAATGCATTTCCGTGCACAATTCAGGTCCTGGTATATGTAATTTTGTACATGAGGCTTGGCTGAGGAACTACGTTGAAAAATTCAGAGAAGGGTGAATTGTGATGGTTGGTTTGGCTTTGGTTTGTGATTTTTTCCAGAAAGGGTGAATTGGGCAGGTCCACCTTTAATGCAAACTGATTTTAATTTTGCCTCCATTGTTACTGGATCCAGATACTGGAAATGACCACATTTCCCCTGTATATGAAACACATTGTTCCATAGACAGCCAGGGCCTGGGTTCAAATCCCCAATCAGCCATGAAACTCCCTCTCTGCCTCACCTACCTCTCCAGGGCTGTTGTGGGGGGAGAACCAGGAATGCCACTTTTAATTCCTTGGAGAAAAAGTTGGGATATACAGTCATACCTTGGGTTACAGCCGCTTCAGGTTGTGTTTTTTCGGGTTACGGACCGCCAAAACCCGGAAGTACAGTAATGGGTTACTTTTGGGTTTCAGCGGTCGCACATGCGCAGAAGCGCTAAATCGCACTATGCACATGCACAGAAGCGCAGAATCGCAACCTGCGTGTGTGCAGATTCAGGTTGCGAATGCTGCAGGTTGCAAACGTGCATCCCGCACGGATCACGTTCGCAACACGAGCGTCCACTGTAAATGCAATTTCATCCTCAGCCTGCTGTATCCATTGCAACACAAGCATTTTTCAGACTGGCCATCAGCATTGCTCAGCAGAGAGCTCCAAAATGAGGAACAGATTGTAAGAAAAGTACGTACTAGGATGTGTTAGAATTTAGGCATTTTGTTTTCAGCAAAAACACACGAGACCAGGGGTCAGCAACCTTTTGGGAATTGGGTGCATGGTTGCAGGAGAGCTGTTGCTTAAATTGTACAACCGAATTCTCAGGTCTGTGACTGAATCCTGCCCCCAAACAGTGACTTTCTGGAAGTGCTCTTAAAGGTAAAGGTAAAGGGACCCCTGACCATTAGGTCCATTCGTGGCCGACTCTGGGGTTGCGGCGCTCATCTCGCTTTATTGGCCGAGGGAGGCGGCGTACAGCTTCCGGGGCATGTGGCCAGCAGGACTAAGCCGCTTCTGGCGAACCAGAGCAGCGCACGGAAACGCCGTTTACCTTCCCACCGGAGTGGTACCTATTTATCTACTTGCACTTTGACGTGCTTTCGAACTGCTAGGCTGGCAGGAGCAGGGACTGAGCAAGGGGAGCTCACCCCATCGCGGGGATTCAAACCACCGACCTTCTGATCAACAAGCCCTAGGCTCTGTGGTTTAACCCACAGCACCACCCACGTCCCTTCTAGAAATCCAGTTGGCCGCAATTTCCACAATACTGAAAGCCCCTGGGAAGGTTTTGAAGCAAGTCCTAGGCTCTGTGGTTTAACCCACAGTGCCACCCTTCTTTTACTTCTTTTACTTCTGTGTAAAAGTGCATAGGATTGGGAGGGGAGAGGTTATCATGACTCCATCTCAGCAAAACCCCGAGGAATGTATCAGGTCGGTGGCAGATCTTTTCTTGTAACACAGATATGGAAGGAGAGGTGTTGTCTCTCTGCATAGCAGCACAAAGCCAGGCCTGGGCTGATTCTGAAAAGGCTCTGCAATGCTCGCCACAGCTCTCAGAACATAGTCCAAGAACACAGTCATCGAAGCACCCCCTATAAATAAGTGGCAGTATAATCACTGTTGTTGTCCCTGACTCTTTTTTAATGCTCAGGATAGGAGTTGGAAGATTCAGGTCAGAGAAAAAGGATTTCTTTTCTTCATTTCTTCATTTCTTCATTATTAATGTTGTAATACATATATAAGGGATGCGGGTGGCGCTGTGGGTTAAACCACAGAGCCTAGGGCTTGCCAATCCGAAGGTTGGCGGTTCGAATTCCCGCAATGGGGTGAGCTGCCTTTGCTCGGTCCCTGCTCCTGCCAACCTAGCAGTTCGAAAGCACGTCAAAGTGCAAGTAGATAAATAGGTACCGCTCTGGCGGGAAGGTAAACTGCGTTTCCATGCGCTGCTTTGGTTTACCAGAAGCGGCTTAGTCATGCTGGCCACATGACCTGGAAGCTGTACGCTGGCTCCCTCGGCCAGTAAAGTGAGATGAGCGTCGCAACCCCAGAGTCGGTCACGACTGGACCTCATGGTCAGGGGTCTCTTTACCTTTATATATATGAAATCTTTACATAATGATACATATACATTATATTCGTAAATTCACATTTTCACATTTCATTATGTACCAACATTTATCATTTCTTATTTCTTGCCCTGTGTATTCCCTCTACCCATGGAAGAATAATAATAATAATTATTATTATATCTGTCATGGATGCTTTAGCAGCGGTCCCTGCATTGCAGGGGGTTGGACTAGATGACCCCTGGGTCCCTGCTGTGCTTCCATGATCCTTCCTGGAAGGAAGCATGGCTGCTCCTCCTTATCATGCTAAGGAAGGGATCTGAGCCGAGAGATAGCTGGAGGTATCGTAACTGGAACAAGGGTGAGGAGGCCTTGGAGACGGGCCCCTCTGGTGGATTTCTTCACAAAGGCAGACACGGGAGCGAAGTCAGGCGTGTGTGACTTTGGAATGCTGCCTTGATTTTCCCGAAGATCATTAACAGTTGAATTCCTGCTACCTCCGCCTCTTCCCTGAGACGGGGCAGGATTGCCACATAGTCCCCATGTCCTTCGCAAGAAGCATTTTGCAAGACTCCTTTTCGAAACACCCACCTTTACAGCGGCAGGAGGGATGGCCTTATTATTGAGATATGCAGGGAGCCTTCAGAGTTTGGGTGTGGCAACTTCCCATTCATTCTCTCATATATATATATGTGTGTGTGTGTGTGTGTGTGTATGTAAAGGAACCCCTTACCATTAGGTCCAGTCGTGGCCGACTCTGGGGTTGCGGCGCTCATCTTGCTTTATTGGCTGAGGGAGCCGGCGTACAGCTTCCGGGTCATGTGGCCAGCATGACTAAGCCACTTCTGGCGAACCAGAGCAGCGCATGGAAACGCCGTTTACCTTCCCGCCAGAGCGGTACCTATTTATCTACTTGCACTTTGACGTGCTTTTGAACTGCTAGGTTGGCAGGAGCAGGGACCGAACAACGGGAGCTCACCCCGTCGCGGGGATTCAAACCGCCAACCTTCTGATCGGCAAGCCCTAGGCTCTGTGGTTTAGACCACAGTGCCAATATATATATATGTTACCACTGGTCTTATAAAGGACCTGTGAGTGGGCTAGGAGGCCTGTTTAATACAAAGGCCTAAACTAAACCATTCTGTATTCCATTATTACTTCCATCAAAACTTATTTACACTGTTGATTTTATCTTAATGCTTCCAATGTTTTCAAGTGTACACAATTTCCCCTTGTATATTCAGTATACATCTTCTGATCTTCTTTACATGAATGTTCTTCTTGTTCTCTTATTCTGTAAGTTAGATCTGCAAGCTGCGCATATTCCATCAGTTTAAGTTGTCATTCTTCTTTGGTTGGGACCTCGCTTGAGCTCCCCATTCATTCTCCTGGGTCTTGTGGGCAGGAGAATTCTATGATCCCACGATTCATCTCTGTCAGAATCAGGCTGGATAAAAAGCAATGTTTTTTTATTTTTTATTTTTTTAAATCAGTTTTTTTTTAAATTTAAATTGGATTTTGAAAATAAAATGCTTTCGGAGGAAAAATCGTTCTAAAGATACGTAGTTTTCTATTTAGGTTACATTATAGCCCAAAAGCTATTCATCAGGAAGTAAGGATTTGTTGTAAGTTTTTCATGTGTGCTAAAACTTAGTCTGTTTTTTGTTTTTTTTTAATCGTTTAACCACATCAGTTAACTAACATGGATACATATGCTATAATGTTATTGTTTTAGTTGAATAAGTTGTTTAAATTGTTATTAAAGAAATGATTATTTTTCTCCTTCCAATAAAATACAGCAGAAAAGTTGTCCAAATATAAACAATAATTTCATAATTACCTGTCTTTGTATTTCTAATAGTATAACCAAATCAGCTATTTTTGACATAGCTGTAAAAACTACTCTGAAAAATTATTATTCCAAAAATGAAATCTTCATCTGGTTGCAAATACTAAGATTGCACAGTGGAACCTCGGGTTGCAAACGTGATCCGTGCGGGAGGCACATTCGCAACCTACAGCGCCGCGTGTGCCACGATTCAGTGCTTCCGCGCATGCGCAAAGTGCGATTTAGTGCTTCTGCGCATGCGCCGAAACCCGGAAGTAACCCATTCTGGTACTTCTGGGTTTGGTTCGTCCGTAACCCGAAAACACGCAACCTGCAGCAATCACAACCCGAGGTATGACTGTACCAGCAAGAATGAGTGTTTATGTAAAAAATGATTTAAATCAAGTCTTCCTGACTAGTGATTGAAATTGTGATTGAAATCGATTTGATTTAAATCAAACCCACCCTGGTCAGAATCAAACAGACACCCCCAAATAGTGTGCCGACTTTCGTTTTCCCCACCGCAAAACGCTCCCCTCTTTCCAACTCTGTCTTTGACCCCTTGCAGCTCTGCGGGCAAAGGAATAGAGGATGGGCAAAGCGGAAGACGTGGTCCTCACCTCCCAGGTGCCCAGCGAGAGCGTCCCCTTACTAGGCCACGTCCTGCCCAGCCCCACCTACCTGAGCCAGGAGGAGGTGGTGCAGCAGGCAGGGTCTGCCCCCTGGCCGGGCGTCCGCAAGGCCCTGCTCTGCCTCCTGGGGGCGCTGTTCGCCTGCCTGCTCACCCTGGCCGTCCTCCTCTTGGTCACGATGCCACGGCCGCGGCCACCCTTGGTCTGGTGGCAGAAAGCGTCCTTCTACCACCTGCCCCTGGCCTCCTTCCCGGATTCCGACGGCGATGGGCAAGGGGACCTGGAAGGTAAGGAGGTCAGGAGGGTTGTGGCTTTTATTTTTAAAAAGTGCATTTTCAAAAACAGGAACAGAGAGCATATTTAACCCCCTGTCCCTGTCCCACTTAAAATTTCGTAGCAAATACAGCATGTATACATATACCATATGACTTCCCTTCCGCCCTATTCCTGGTTCCTTTGCTTTTCTGCTACTCCGCGTAATCCGCATCTTTTTAATCATCCAATTTGTTACCTTTTAAATACTTTCTTTCAGCTCTGCTGGATTTACCCGAGACCTGCTAAGCTATGTATTTGTCTAGATTGGTTCTTAAAATAGTCAATTGCCCATTCGGCCTTATATTCCGTATCTTTGGTTTTTTTATTACCCTCTTCGTCAGACCAGCCGGTTCAGCATATTCAAACATTTCGCACTGCCAATTCTTCCTTAGTGGGTACTAGACTTGTTCTCTGCCTTTGTGCCAATAAGGCTCTAGCTGAGGAGGTGGCGTATAGTACAGTGGTACCTCAGGTTAAGTACTTAATTCGTTCCGGAGGTCCGTTCTTAACCTGAAAGTGTTCTTAACCTGAAGCACCACTTTAGCTAATGGGGCCTCCCGCTGCCGCCGCGCTGCTGGAGCACAATTTCTGTTCTCATCCTGAAGCAAAGTTCTTAACCTGAGGTAATATTTCTGGGTTAGCGGAGTCTGTAACCTGAAGCGTATGTAACCCAAGGTACCACTGTAATTAACTCTTTTGCTTTTTTGGGAGCCAAGAGGAAAACCTCAGATGTTCTGGGATAGTTTTTTGTTTTTTTAAAAAAATATTTTTTAATTCATTCTATATGATTTCCCAATATTCCTTAATTACTTTACAGGACTACCACATGTGGAAAAGGCATTCCTCAATTTCATTACACTTCCAAAATAGACCTTTCCCTTTTTTAAAAGACATTTTCACCAATCTAAAAGCTAAAGGTAAAGGGACCCCTGACCATTAGGTCCAGTCATAGCCGACTCTGGGGTTGCGGTGCTCATCTCGCTTTACTGGCCGAGGGAGCCGGCATACAGCTTCCGGGTCATGTGGCCAGCAGGACTGAGCCGCTTCTGGCGAACCAGAGCAGCGCACGGAAACGCCGTTTACCTTCCCGCCGGAGTGGTACCTATTTATCTACTTGCACTTTGACATGCTTTCGAACTGCTAGGTTGGCAGGAGCAGGGACCGAGCAACGGGAGCTCACCCCTTCGCGGGGATTCGAACCGCCGACCTTCTGATCGGCAAATCCTAGGCTCTGTGGTTTAACCCACAGCGCCACCCATGTCCCAATCTGGTGGGTGTTAAATACCATCTGTGGGCCATTTTCATAGAGTTTTATTTTATTGCACGACATGCCGTGAAATTCATATTTATTTCCCACAACTTTCCCCATAATTCGTAACCAATATAGTGACCCACATCTTGTGCCCACTTAATCATGCTCAATTAAAATTGGGGCAAGAGGGGTGTTAGTCGTGGGGTGGAGTCTAAGCAGTGACCCTGCCGTTCCCCCCTTCTTCTCCCTCAAGGTGTGAGACGTCAGCTGGACCGGCTCCTAGCCTTCTCCATCCAGGCCTTGGTGCTGGGCCCCATCCTCGAGAGCGACCTTGCCAATCTGAGCAGGATCCTACCTGCCCATGGGTCTCAGGAACAGCTGGAAGCCCTGGTGGATGTCGGGAAGAAGGAAGGTATGAAGGGGGGTGGTTACAGCTCAGTGGCAGAGAAAAAGACCTAGATCAGGGGTCAGCAACCTTTTTCAGCCGTACGCCGGTCCATTGTCCCTCAGACCATGTGGTGGGCTGGACTATATTTTGAAAAAAAATAATGAACGAATTCCTATGCACCACAAATAACCCAGAGATGCATTTTAAATAAAAGCACACATTCTACTCATGTAAAAACATGCTGATTCCTGGACCGTCCGCAGGCCAGATTGAGAAGGCCTTTGGTTGCCTACCCCGTCCTAGATTCATAATGTTGGTGTTGACCTTTGAAGCCCTAAACAGCCCAGCCCGGTATACCTGAAGGAGCATCTCTCCCCCATCGTCCAGCCCAGACACTGAGGTCCAGCTCCGAGGGCCTTCTGGCGGTTCCCTCCCTGTGAGATGTGAAGTTACAGGGAACCAGGCAGAGGGCCTTCTCGGTGGTGGCACCCACCCTGTGGAACGCGCTCCTGTCAGATGTCAAGGAAACAAGCAGCTATCTTACTTTTAAAAGACATCTGAAGGCAGCCCTGTTTAGGAAAGGTTTTAATGTTTAATGCTGTATTGTGTTTTTAATATTATGTTGGGAGATGCCCAGAGTGGCTGGGGAAACCCAGCCAGATGAGTGGGGTATAAATAATAAAACATTATTATTATTATTATTATTATTATTATTATTATTATTGAATTGTAGTTAGAAGGGACCCCCCTGGGTCATCGAGCCCAACCCCCTGCCATGCAGAAATCTCATCTAGAGGAGGTGTCCATCTGACCTCTGCTTAAAAGCCTCCACCAAAGGAGAGTCTTGCCTGAGACCCCGCTGGGCAGCTGCCAGTCAGAGCAGGTCATGCTGGTGGACCAAAGGGCCCTGATGCCACAGAAAGCAGCTGAGCTTCCGGTGCCCACAGACAGGGCCGGTTTCAAGGCAGGTCGCAGTTCTTCAAGTACAATCTTGCCCCACACCTGATGAGGTTGTTGTACTGCAACTTCTAGGCAGCATCAACAGAAGTCCCAGTGTCCAGATCAAGGGGAATAATAGCCCTGCTCTCTTCTGCCTTGGTCAGGCCACACTTGGGGTCCTGTGTCCAATTCTGGGCGCCAACATTTAAGAAGGATGTTGACAAGCTGGAAGGTGGGCAGCGGAGGGAGACCGCGTCTTGATAATAATAATAATAATAATAATAATAATAATAATAATAATAATAATAATAAT
>JAXCMG010000044.1:1997532-2017186 GCA_034642415.1 Podarcis siculus | reverse complement strand
ATAATAATAATAATAATAATAATAATAATAATAATAATAATAATAATTTATTATTTGTACCCCGCCCATCTGGCTAGGTTTACCCAGCCACTCTGGGCGGCTTCCACAAAGACAAAAAATACACTAAGACGTCACACATTAAAATCTTCCCTAAACAGGGCTGCCTTCAGATGTCTTCTGAATGTCAGGTAGTTATTTATCTCTTTGACATCTGATGGGAGGGCGTTCCACAGGGCGGGTGCCACCACCGAGAAGGCCCTCTGTCTGGTTCCCTGTAACTTGGCTTCTCACAGGGAGGGAACCGCCAGAAGGCCCTCGGAGGTGGACCTCAGTGTCCGGGCAGAATGATGGTGGTGGAGACGCTCCTTCAGGTATACCTGGCCAAGGCCGTTTAGGGCTTTAAAGGTCAACACCAACACTTTGAATTGTGCTCGGAAACATACTGGGAGCCAATGTAGGTCTTTCAAGACCGGTGTTGCATGGTCTCGGTGGCCGCTCCCAGTCACCAGTCTAGCTGCCGCATTCTGGATTAGTTGTAGTTTCCGGGTCACCTTCAAAGGTAGCCCCACGTGGAGCGCATTGCATGCACCATTCTGGCAAGACAGTCTGCAGGTAGGTAGGGTCTCATCCTAGATGGAGCTGGTAAACAGCTGCCCTGGACACAGAATGGACCTGCGCCTCCATGGACAGCTGTGAGTCCAAAATGTCTCCCAGGCTGCACACCTGGTCCTTCAGGGGTGCAGTTACCCCATTCAGGACCACGGAGTCCTCCATACCTGCCCGCCTCCTGTCCCCCAAAAACAGTACTTCTGTCTTGTCAGGATTCAACCTCAATCTGTTAGCCGCCATCCATCCTCCAACTGCCTCCAGACACTCACACAGGACTTTCACTGCCTTCACTGGTTCTGATTTGAAAGAGAGGTAGAGCTGGGTCTTGAAACTTCAGAGGAAGAGTTGAGGGAGTTGGGGGTGTTTAGCCAGGAGAGGAAAAGATGGAGAGGAGATATTTTAGCCACTTTTAAATATCTGAAGGGTTGCAACATGGAAGATGGAGCAAGCTTCGTTGCTGCTCCTCTAGAGGAGAGGACTTGAAGCAACAGATTCAAATGACAAGAAAACAGATTCTGATGAAACATTAGGAAGAACTTTTTTTAGGGTAAGAGCTGTTCAACATAGGCCTCAACTTCACCGGAGATTTGCAAGCAGCGGTTGGGTGGCCACGATTCTATTATTTTTGCCTTTTCCCATTCCAACGCCCCTCTCCTCCAACCCCCCAGGACTCCGAATTTTGCTTGAACTCCCAGTCTGGGAAGAGGAGCTGGACTCCCCTGCAAAGCACAACCGGACACAGCAGCACCTCAAGGTATGTGGTTGTCGTTCCTCCTCAAAGTCTGGCCATGTTTGCCCATATTCAGCTGCCAGGGCAGGAGGCTGCTGACGTCGGTTTGCTGAAATTCTGAAATAAACTTCAAGCCTGGTTGGAATTCACAGACTTCGGCCCAGAAACCTTTCTTCTGATGCCAGATGTGCAGAGGTTGGCTGGGGGGGGTGTGTGCATAAGAAACTAAGAATTGCAGGATCAGGCTAGTGACCTATCTGGTCCAGCACCCTGTTCTCACAGTGGCCAACAAGATGTCCATTATGGGAAACCAACAACAAACCTCTGGTTCCGTGAAACATACTCAATAAACACACAAGACGTAACAGGCTGCAGTTTTGAATAAATAAGGTGTGATATTCATTGTGTCCAATTGTAGATTTCAACGGAAGTTGAATGGGCACACGACATGTTAACTGAGAAGTCAGTCCCTCTGTCTCAAAGTGGGTCTTATTCCCAGCTGTGAGCCTGGGATTTCTGCAGCCAAATTCAGCTCCCCATCCCTGAGCTCCCAACTCCTTTTGACCCTGCAGGGGGCGTTCCAGTTCTGGCAGGCTTTGGGGGTCCACGGATTCCTGGTGGGCAAGGATCCCGCCTGGCGGCTGGAGGTGGTAAGAGCGGCGCCACCCAGTGGCATTTTATTTACTGTTTGAAATATTCATATACCACCCTTTCTTATTGAATCCCAGTACCGACACATTTATTATTTTTTAAATTTAACTTAAGGACTTGGGGAAGTTTGTGGCTAAGCAACAGGGCACCTGTGTGGTGTGCAGAAGCTGCCAAATTCAAACCCCGCTGGCAGCATCTCCTGGTAGGGCTAAAAACCCCTTGCCTAAAATCCTGCAGAGATGCTGCCAGTCCGTGTAGACAATATCAAGCTTGTTGTTGTTGTTGTTTAGTCGTGTCTGACTCTTCGTGACCCCATGGAGTAGAGCATGCCAGGCACTCCTGTCTTCCACTGCCTCCCGCAGTTTGGTCAAAGTCATGCTGGTAGCTTCGAGAACACTGTCCCACCATCTCGTCCTCTGTTGTCCCCTTCTCCTTGTGCCCTCCATCTTTCCCAACATCAGGGTCTTTTCCAGGGAGTCTTCTCTTCTCATGAGGTGGCCAAAGTCTTGGAGCCTCAGCTTCAGGATCTGTCCTTCCAGTGAGCACTCAGGGCTGATTTCCTTCAGAATGGAGAGGTTTGATCTTCTTGCAGTCCATGGGACTCTCAAGAGTCTCCTCCAGCACCAGAATTCAAAAACATCCATTCTTCAGCGATCGAGGACGAGATGGTTGGACAGTGTTCTCAAAGCTACCAGCATGAGTTTGACCAAACTGCAGGAGGCAGTGGAAGACAGGAGTGCCCGGCGTGCTCTGGTCCAGGAGGTCATGAAGAGTCGGACACGACTAAACGACTAAACAACAGCAACTTCAGGGTTTATGTTGCACTGAGGGGACAGGGACCCCCAAAACCAGTTTTAAAGGGAAATCTGCTTTACAGAGCAAGACACAAAAAAGAGAGGCGACTTACAAATGAAGCATTTTAAACTCCAGGTTCTCTGTACATACTAGAACCTAACATGGTCTTGGGCAGCCTTTAACCCTCACCCCAGCTTCCTCACATTTGGGGTGAGCGTAAGAACAGACTCCATTGGCCCATCTAGCCAACACGATGCCTCTATGGCAGGCACCCCCAAACTCGGCCCTCCAGCTGTTTTGGGATTATGATTCCCATCATCCCTGACCACTGGTCCTGTTAGCTAGGGATGATGGGAGTTGTAGTCCCAAAACAGCTGGAGGGCCAAGTTTGGGGGTGCCTGCTCTATGGGTAAAGAAAAGAAAAAAAACTTCTAAAATGCCCCCTTTGCAATACACATTTGTAGGTACACGGAGGAATCTAAGGTGTGTTGTTGATTGGAACTGCAGTTTTCCCTCTTAGGATTGATGAACCCCAAATATGTGGGTGTGTGATACTGTCTTCTGTGGGGCTTGATTGCAGGTGCTGGATGCCTGGAGTGAGCTGGGCGCTCAGACGAAGCCAGATCGGGGGCAGGAGAAGTAAGTTAGGGGTCAGTGGCCTATGGGGGTTCTCTGATAATTTCTTTTCTTTTCTTTTCAATAATTCGTCTTTCTTGATTTAAAATATCATCTTACATCTCATGTTACAAATAGTTACAACAAAATTAAGCACGAAATTACAAGAGAAAAAGAAAATAAAAATTAAAAAAGCAAAAGAGAGTTAACAGTAAGAAATGAACATTGGTTATAACATCCTGTCTTACCTAATAAAGTCTTCTGAAAGAAACTTCCAATCATTATCGTTGTACTTTTTCTGTTATCTTAATTTTGTCGCACAGTTTGTTTTATAACTTTTCCTGTATATTTTTCTAGTATATTAATACCATTTGTTTACTATATACAGGTATCAGGATAACATCATTTTTACAGTATAATCTTATATACTCTTTGAATAGTCTTCATTCTCTGTATATTTTTTGATTTGGGGCTCCTCTAACTTTTCCGCTCAGCTTTGCTAATTGAAAGTACTCTAGCATGAGTGACTTCCAATCTATTATTGTAGGTGTTATTTCACTTTTCCAACTTCTGGCTATCAGTATTCTTGCAGCCGTAATTGAATACATAAGCAGTGGTCTTCTATTTTGCTTTATTTCTATTGGCAGTATTTCTAGAAGGAAAATCTCCAGCCTTTTTTTAAAAGTAAATTTAAATAATTTCTTAAGTTCATCATATATTTTATATTTTATTCTCTGATCTTTTCAATTTCCTTTCCCACCGCTCCCCCCCCCCCAGACCCTCCTTAGTCCAGGGTCTGCAAGGACCTCTGGTGGCAGGACTGGGGAATGCAGGCAGCCCCAAGGCATTGGAGAATCTGAAGTTTGGGGGGCTGGGGGTTTGCCCTTTTATTGGGTACTTTTATGCATCACCCCAATATCTGAGTGGCAAGACATTCCAGTGCTTGGCCAGGGTTCAGTTTCATAGGAATGAAGAACAGCAGATACTGTCGTGTCCTTAGGATATACTTACGCATATATAAAACCTGGGCATAAGAAGAAGAAGAAGAAGAGTTTGGATTTGATATCCCGCCTTTCACTCCCTTTAAGGAGTCTCAAAGCGGCTAACATTCTCCTTTCCCTTCCTCCCCCACAACAAACACTCTGTGAGGTGAGTGGGGCTGAGAGACTTCAAAGAAGTGTGACTGGCCCAAGGTCACCCAGCAGCTGCATGTGGAGGAGCGGAGACTCGAACCCGGTTCCCCAGATTACGTGACTACCGCTCTTAACCACTACACCACACTGTTAATACATCAACATTAAGCATAGCCTCCAACATTTCTCAGATGAAATAATAAAAGGAACGTGGGTGGCACTGTGGGTTAAACCACAGAGCCTAGGACTTGCCGATCAGAAGGTCGGCGGTTCGAATCCCCGCGACAGGGTGAGTTCCTGTTCCTCGGCCCCTGCTCCTGCCAACCTAGCAGTTCGAAAGCACGTCAAAGTGCAAGTAGATAAATAGGTACCGCTCTGGCGGGAAGGTAAATGGTGTTTCCGTTTCCGTGCGCTGCTCTGGTTCGCCAGAAGCGGCTTAGTCCTGCCAGCCACATGACCCGGAAGCTGTACGCCAGCCAGTAAAGCGAGATGAGCGCCGCAACCCCAGAATCAGCCACGACTGGACCTAATGGTCAGGAGCCCCTTTACCTTTACCTTTAAGGAAAAGCGGGGTATTCCAGGATCAAATCAGAAACCAGGACGGCTTCTGTAAATCCGGGACTGTTCCTGGAAAATAGGGACCCTTGGGGTGGGGTGGGGGGTCTGCATTAATTGCTTCTCCATTAGTTGCAGCTTCAGGTCCAGCACAGAGCTAGCAGGTCTCTGTGTCTCCAGCTTCCAGCCTGTTTCCACCCATTAGCCTGAAAGGCCCCCTCACATAGTTGCAACCTAGCTCATTCTTTTGTGATGCTGATGAGGACACTGAGGTGGCCAGCCAAGGTAATGACCTTACAAAAAACTTGTGCGGCCAGCCCAGCAGCCTCCTCCAGTAGATTCCAACCAGCACTGGGCACAGGACTCCAAGGACTGGAAGGTACTCAGGGCATCATCTAGACTGACCCCCAAATGCACGACGTCATTCATCCCAAATGCATTGCCGGGAGATTCTGCGATGTCCATCTTTTATTTAGAATTCATTCGGATTGGTTTGTAGGGAGGTCATATGACATCACGTTGCCATCTTTAACTTTGCAATGCATGCATGTTCCAGTGGTGCCCACCCTAGAACGCCCTCCCATCAGATGTGAAGGAAATAAGCAGCTATCTTATCTTTAAAAGACATATGGAGGCAGCCCTGTTTAGGGAAGTTTTTAATATTTAATGCTGTATTGTTTTCAACACTCGATTGGGAGCCGCCCAGAGTGGCTGGGGAAACTCAACCAGATGGGCGGGGAATAAATAAATTATTATTATTATTATTATTATTATTATTATTATTATGTGGGATTCAAACGCATACCAGCAATTCGGGTTGCACAGTTGCAGCCGATCTTGCGCAAGAAACCCACTTCCCTCTTTAAAAAGAAAAGCAGGCTTTTCGCAACGAGGAAGCCATGGCGAAACGCACTGGGAAATGTTGTGTTATTGCTGGACATAACATCGTATAACCCCCCTGGTGCATGCATCATAAGCAGGTCATCTGGAAGCAACCCCTGTTGTGTCCCTTACTGCAAAAAAAAAGTCTTGCGTCTGTGCTGGTCCGGGGGGGGGGAGTTACCGTGCGGCGTGGTCTGAGTCCGGTCCTAGGTCGAGGGTATGGAGGCTCTCCGTCAAGGGCGAAGCCGGGTCCAAGGCAAGGAGCCGGGCAAGGTTGGGAACTCTGGAAGAGCAGGACAGGGTGCAGTCAGGAACAGGCTACCAACGATGTTGCTCCTGCAACCTGGGACTGGACTGACTGGCCTTTATCTCCTCTGAGGCATAGGGCGGACCCGGCCCACAGGTGACTCGCCTCTCTGGCCTGGAGGCGAGCCCTCCTCCTGCGGGAACTTAGTTCCCTCCGCCTCTCTGCCCTGAGCCTCTGCAGCTCCGGAGAGGCTGGAGGGTTACTGGACCCAGTGGCAACCTCACCTTCCCCTGACAGGGCTGGGAGAGGAGCACCTGCAGGCAATGGGTCCTCAATCACCCCCCCCCCCCCAGCCAGAGCTGATTCAGCTGGTGTCTGCTCCTGAGGATCCGGCACAGGTGAGGACCCTTCAGGCTCAAGCCCCAGCCCGGCTCAGCCGGCCCTGGAGGCGGGGACTCCTGTGCAGGCTGGGATTCCTCAGGTTCAGCCTCTGAATCGGATTCCCAGGACATCACAACATCGAAGCAGCAAGCATTTGAAATCTGCAATTCAGCACACGCCCTGCAAAACAGTGGCACGGTTCATTTCACATGCATCTCTTTCAGGGTTCTGATTGTCCGGGACGAGAGCGAAAGGTGCAATATTTCTTGCCGGGTGCCTGACAGCGTCATCCTCAGCTGCCGTCTGCTGGGAGCCGAGAGCAACCTGACTGCCCTAGGACTGGCGCAACGGGTGGAAGGGGCCTTGGGGCACCCGCGGGTGCCCTGGCCCGGCTGGATGGTGAGGAGGGACTTTGCTTGGGCTGCGTGAAACTTCTCTGGTGCAAGCAGCTTTTTGAATTATTATTTTTTTAAAAATATTTGGTTTTTCAGATTTTTCACATGTCCAACATAAAAACAAAGTTAGAAGGAATCTCTTGGACTTCCCTCCTTCCCTTTGTGGGCCCTATCGTTAATCATTTCCTCCTGCATCTTTCATAATAATCCAAATATTTTATCTCTCCATTGTATCCAATGTTCACCATTAAACTACAGTACAAGCGATATTCCAATCTTACTAACGATTTTAACTGTTTACAATGGTCTTGAAGATAAGTTATAAATTTCCCCCGTTCCTAATTAAAATTTTGGTCTTCCTGATTTCTGATTCTTCCAGTCATTTTAGCCATTTTGGCAAAGTCCATCAATTTGATCAGCCATTCCTCTCTGGTAGGGACTTCATATTCTTTCCATCTCTGGGCAAGTAACATCTGCGCAGCCGTGGACACAAAGATAAATTGTCTTTTCTGCTCCCTTGGGATTTCAGCACCTGGAATTCCTAAAAGGAAGGCTTCTATTTTGTTTTTTTAGAAAAGGTTATTTTAAACATTTTTTCCAACTCATTATATATCATTTCCCAAAATCCTTTTACTACCTTACATTTCCACCACATATGGTAGAAGGTGCCTTCTTTTCCCTTATATTTCCAGCATACATTTTTTTCAACTCATTATATATCATTTCCCAAAATCCTTTTACTACCTTACATTTCCACCACATATGGTAGAAGGTACCTTCTTTCCCCTTATATTTCCAGCATACATTTGACTCGGTTTTATACATTTTTCCTAATTTACTAGGAGTTAAATACCAACGGTACATCATTTTCATATAATTTTCTTTCAACGTGTAATATGCTGTGACTTTTGAATCCCAATTCCATAACGTCTCCCAAGCTGTAAATTGTATGTTGCACAAGCTGCTTGTAATCTACAATTCTACGAAAGGATTTGTTGTGCCGAGAAGGTGCCAAAATAATCCCTTCTGCAAATAAATAAACGAGTCAAGGACTTGGTTTGGGGTCCTCATCCTTTTCTGTTCTCTCTTTTTCTCTCTCTTCCAGGTGCCATGGGGATCCCCATTGAAGGCTGGCTTGGGGGAGATTTTGGGGGTTCTCCAGCTCACCCTTCCGGGAGTCCCGCTATTGCAAGGCGGCGAAGGATCCCCTGTTCCGTTGCAGAATGCATCCACGGTGAGACACAGACCATTGTATCACAGTTGGCGAAGAGCTATAGCTCAGTGCTAAAGCATGTCCGCTGGGTAGAATCCCCGGAATTTATTACATATCTCAAACCTTCAGTGAGTTAGAATAGAATAGAATTTATTATTTATTCCCGCCCATCTGGCTGGGTTTCCCCAGCCACTCTGGGCGGCTTCCAACAGAGTATTAAAATACAGTGGTCTGTATTAAAAGCTTCTCTAAAGGGGGCTGCCTTCAGATGTCTTCTAAAAGTCTGGTAGTTCTTTGACATCTGGTAGGAGGGTGTTCCACAGGGCGGGTGCCACTACCGAGAAGGCCCTCTGCCTGGTTCCCTGTAGCTTTGCTTCTCTCAGTGAGGGAACCTCCAGGAGGCCCTCGGAGCTGGACCTTTGTGTCCGGGCAGAGCGATGGAGATGGAGACGCTCCTTCAGGTATACTGGAGTTAGGGACTTCCCCTGCTTGTGAAGACAGGCTCTGGCAGATGGACTAGCTGAAACCAAGAGGGGGTCCAATGCAGAAGAAGGTGGTTTTGGCACAAGCTGTAAAGGGTAGGCGGGTGTGGGGGACTCCCTGGTCCTGAATGGGGCAACTGTGCCCCTGAAGGACCAGGTGCACAGCCTGGGGGTCATTTTGGACTCACAGCTGTCCATGGAGGCGCAGGTCCATTCTGTGTCCAGGGCAGCTGTCTGCCAGCTCCATCTGATACGCAGGATGAGACCCTCCCTGCCCACAGACTGTCTCGCCAGAGTGGTGCATGCTGTAGTTATCTCTCACTTGGACTACTGCAATGCGCTCTACGTGGGGCTACCTTTGAAGTTGACCCAGAAATACAACTAATCCAGAATGTGGCAGCTAGACTGGTGACTGGGAGCGACCGCCAAGACCACATAACACCGGTCCTGAAAGACCTACATTGGCTCCCAGTCCGTTTCTGAGCACAATTCAAAGTGTTGGTGCTGACCTTGAAAGCCCTAAAGGCCTTGGTCCAGTATACCTGAAGGAGCGTCTCCACCCCCATCGTTCTGCCCGGACACTGAGGTCCAGCTCCGAGGGCCTTCTGGCGGTTCCCTCAGTGTGAGAAGCCAAGTTACAGGGAACCAGGCAGAGGGCCTTCTTGGTAGTGGCACCCGCCCTGTGGAACACCCTCCCATCAGATGTCAAGGAAATAAGCAACTATCTTACTTGTAAAAGACATCTGAGGGGAGCCCTGTTTAGGGAAGTTTTTAATGTCTGATGTTTTATTGTATTTTTCGTATTTTGTTGGAAGCTGCCCAGAGTGGCTGGGGAAACCCAGACAGATGGGCGGGGTATAAATAAATTATTATTATTATTATTATTATTATTATTATTAGTCAGGAGCTGATGAGGAAGGGAGCCCATTTAGGAGAAGCAAATGTCTTGCTCTGCTTTCCTTTGGACCACATCAGTGAGGCTGAGAGGGGGGGTCTGGGGATCCCAGGACCTCCATCCACACTGCGCCCCACCAAGGTCACTTTGCTGCTGCTAACCAGCGCTGGAGGCAGCAGTGTCAAGTTACCGGTCCCCTTCCTCATTTCACAACAACCCTGTGAGGAATGCTAGGCTGAGAGGCAGTGACTGGTCCAATGTCACCCAATGAGCTTCATGGCTGGCAGGGGCGGTGGGATTCGAACCCCGCTCTCTCACTGTCCTAGCCTGACACTCGAACCACTACACCATGCTGCCTCTCAGTCTTCCTGTAGGGCTGTGAGTGTGCCCTCTCTGAAACTCCAGAGATTTGCACTCGCCACTTGGCCTGCGCCCCAACCTAAAAAGGTAAAGGGACCCCTGACCATGAGGTCCAGTCGTGGCCGACTCTGGGGTTGCGGCGCTCATCTCGCTTTATTGGCTGAGGGAGCCAGCATACAGCTTCTGGGTCATGTGGGCAGCATGACTAAGCCGCTTCTGGCGAACCAGAGCAGCGCACGGAAACACCGTTTACCTTCCCGCCAGAGCGGTACCTATTTATCTACTTGCACTTTGAGGTGCTTTCGAACTGCTAGGTGGGCAGGAGCAGGGACCGAGCAACGGGAGCTCACCCCGTCATTGCGGGGATTTGAACCGCCGACCTTCTGATCGGCAAGTCTGTGGTTTAACCCACAGCGCCACCCGCGTCCCTTGCGCCCAAACCTACACAAACCTTAAGTACGCCCATACCTCCTGCCGCCCCCTTGACTCTTAGCACCCCACCCCGGTGATCCTACCCCCCCTCGTTTGGGAACCACTGATCCAGACCCAACAGAGCAACACTGACTTATGGTCTGATGGCACCGCTGACCCCTATTCAAATCATCCCCTTATTCAAAGCGATGAGGACTAGAATCCTGTTGTGTGTGTCTTTCGAGGGGACGTCCCTCGCGCAGCTGCTGCGTGGACGCTTCACACGCAAACGGTCCTGGGTTCAATTATCAGCATCTGCAGGTAGGACTGGACCCTTGCCTGAAATGCTGGAGGGCTGCTATCGGTCAGTGTAGACAGTATGGAGGTAGGTGTGATGGCCTGGGATTCGGACTCGGAGGCTGAACCTGAGGGATCCCAGCCTGCACAGGATTCCCCGCCTCCAGAACCAGCTGAGCCGGGGCTGGGGCATGAGCCTGAAGGGTCCGCACCTGTGCTGGATGCTCAGGTGCAGGCACCAGCTGAGTCTGCTCTGGCTCCTGAGGTGATGGAGGACCCATTGCCTGCTGGTGCTCCACTCTCAGCCCCGTCAGGGGAAGCTGAGGTTGCCTCTGGGTCCGGTAACCCTCCAGCCTCTCCTGAGCTGCAGAGGCACCGGACAGAGAGGCGCAGGGAACTAAGTTCCCGCAGGAGAAGGGCTCGCCTCCAGGCCAGGAGAGGAGGCGACTGTGGACTGGGGTTGCCCTATGCCTGGGGGCAGATAAAAGCCAGCCAGCCCCAGTCCCAAATTGCGGGAGCAACATGTTGTTGTTGTTTAGTCATGTCTGACTTTTCGTGACCCCCTGGACAGGCACTCCTGTCTTCCACTGCCTCCCACAGTTTGGTCAAACTCATGCTGGTAGCTTCAAGAACACTATCCGACCATCTCGTCCTCTGTCGTCCCCTTCTCCTTGCGCCCTCCATCTTTCCCAACATCAGGGTCTTCTCCAGGGAGTCTTCTCTTCTCATGAGGTGGCCAAAGTCTTGGAGCCTCAGCTTCAGGATCTGTCCTTCCAGTGAGCACTCAGGGCTGATTTCCTTCAGAATGGAGAGGTTTGATCTTCTTGCAGTCCATGGGACTCTCAAGAGTCTCCTCCAGCACCAGAATTCAAAACCATCCATTCTTCGGCGATCAGCCTTCTTTATGGTCCAGCTCTCACTTCCATACATCAACATAGTTGATCAACATAGGGAGCAACATAGTTGGTTGCTAGTTACTGCCGGCACCCTGTCCTGCTCTTCTGCCAGAGTTCCTGACCCCACCCAACTCCCTGCCTTGGACCCTGCTTCAGCTTTGACGGACAGCCTCCATTCCGCACCCTTGACCTCGGACTGGACTCGGAGCTCGCCGCACGGGTAACCCTTGGGACCAGCACACTAGGTGGGCCAGTGGTCTGAGGCTGCTTTCTGTGCTCTCTCAATTAGGAAGGAAGTTCTGACCAGGCTCTTCTGGAGATGCTGCACCGCTCTCTCCTCACTCTGCACGCCACCTCGTTCGCTCTACACGGCCTCGATTACATCCCTCTGTCCCTTGCCGGCCACTCGGAGGACGTCTTCGCCTTTCTCCGGCCCGGATCCTGCTCTGCAATCCTGGTGGTCTTGAACCTGGGGCCGCGGCCCTTCCAGCTCCGCCTGAGCCACCTCAACTTCCTGGTTCCTGCCAAGGTTCTCTTCAGCACCCACCCTGAGCCCCAGCGCGAGAGCAACGTGGACCGAGTGAGGCTGACGCCACACCAAGCTGTCCTCCTCCAAGTGCCCAGAGGACGCGGGCAGTGATTGGCTGCCACGGGATCCGGTCCACACAGCTGGCAACCAATGGGACGTGAAAGGAACTCTTATTGGCCACTCGGCCTCCCTGCTATTGACCAATGGAAGAGAGGCTCTTATTCCATTGGATATTGTAACTGATGCATATACATACCGTACTTTTTGCTCTATAAGACTCACTTTTTCCCTCCTAAAAAGTAAGGGGAAATGTGTGTGCGTCTTATGGAGCGAATGCAGGCTGCGCAGCTATCCCAGAAGCCAGAACAGCAAGAGGGATTGCTGCTTTCACTGCACAGCGATCCCTCTTGATGTTCTGGCTTCTGAGATTCAGAATATATTTTTCTTGTTTTCCTCCTCCAAAAACTAGGTGTGTCTTGTGGTCTGGTGCGTCCTATAGAGCGAAAAATACCGTACTTATAATGCAGATAGGTGAGAATCGCCTGTGAAACCACTTTAATCAGCCATGGCTTCCCCGAAATTATTCTGGGAAGTGTAGGGTGCTGAGAGGTATTAGGAGACACACACAAACACATTCCCCTGACAGAACTATAATTCACAGAATGGTTTTAAGGATCAATCCCTCTTCCCAGGGAACTCTGGGAATTGTAGCTCTGCTAGGGGAATAGGGGTCTACGGAGGGCTTTCAGCACTCTTAAACTACAGTTCCCAGAAATTTGGGGGGTGGCAAGAAGCCATGGCTGTTTAAAGTGGCATCATAGCGTCCTTTAAATATATGGTACGACTCTGACCTGAGAATGATGGGATGCCATCCTCTTTTTGGCCACATGCATGTGGGCTAAAAAAACCCTGCCACTCTGCATTAAAATGAAATAAAGGAAATCTCCCAGATGTCTGCTTAGTTGGAGGACTTGACTGTTGAGAAGGGTTATCCTAGACCTAGAGCTTTACATGTAGGGTGCAAACAGGGCCTAGCATAAGGGGTTACCACAGACCCCAAATAAAAGTGTCATGCTACAAGGTCGGGGATAGAGGTTTCCTCTCGTTTGTGTGTGTGTGTGTTTTGTTGTTGTTTAGTCGTGTCCGACTCTTCGTGACCCCCTAGACCAGAGCACGCCAGGCACTCCTGTCTTCCTCTGCCTCCCGCAGTTTGGTCAAACTCATGCTGGTAGCTTCGAGAACACTGTCCCACCATCTCGTCCTCTGTTGTCCCCTTCTCCTTGTGCCCTCAATCTTTCCCAACATCAGGGCCTTTTCCAGGGAGTCTTCTCTTCTCATGAGGTGGCCAAAGTCTTGGAGCCTCAGCTTCAGGATCTGTCCTTCCAGTGAGCACTCAGGGCTGATTTCCTTCAGAATCTTTGATCTTCTTGCAGTCCATGGGACTCTCAAGAGTCTCCTCCAGCACCAGAATTAAAAAGCATCCATTCTTCAGCAATCAGCCTTCTTTATGGTCCAGCTCTCACTTCCATACATCACTACTGGGAAAACCATAGCTTGAACTATACGGACCTTTGTTGGCAAGGTGATGTCTCTGCCTTTTAAGATGCTGTCTGGGTTTGTCATTGCTTTTCTCCCAAGAAGCAGGCGTCCTTTAATTTCATGGCTGCTGTCACCATCTGCAGTGATCATGGAGCCCAAGAAAGTAAAATCTCTCACTGCCTCCATTTCTTCCCCTTCTATTTGCCAGGAGGTGATGGGCCCAGTGGCCATGATCTTCGTTTTTTTGATGTTGAGCTTCAGACCATATTACAACCATGCAAAAAACAAGGGGGATTATGGGATTCCAGGCAAATTCAGGCTCCAAATTTCCCACACCCATAGATACAGAGTGGGGAAAGTGGTTGGTTCCACAGCTGGCACACACAGAGGGGCAGAGCCAAGATAATTGCAGCCAACGCTCTCCAAACGCCAACTCCCTTGGCCGACAATGTCTTCCCTCCCACAAGACAAACAGGGGAGGGAGGCCAGCCGGAGTCTGTCTGCACAGCGCTTCATCTGTGCCCTATTCAGTCATAAGGTCATAGGGGACCAGCTAGAGAGGTGGGCGCCTCTGAGCATACACAGAGTAACCACAGCCAGTTCCCCACATTCCCACGAGCAGAGAGCGGATCAGAAACCTCCTCTTCTGGGGTGGTTTAAGCCTCGGGAGTTCTTTCCTTTGACAAGCTCTCTGCTTCAATGGAGCTTTTTAAGCAGAGATAGGATGGCCGTCGGTCAGGGATTCTTTAGCTGTGATTCCTGCACGGCGGGGGGTTGGACTAGATGACCCCTGGGACCCATTCCAATTTGACGATTCTAGGCCTCAGTTTCCATAGGAATGAAAGGGCTATGGGAGAACTGGTATACAGGGGGACAAGGTGGTCCCTGATTATGATGATGTTAGTAATAAATTTTATTTATACCCCGCCCTCCCCGGCCAGAGCCAGGCTCAGAGCGCTAACACCAGTAAAATTACAGTAAAAACATAATGGGGGGGGGACACCAATTTAAAATACAGTTAAAATGCAATTTAAAATGCAGCCTCATTTTAAAAGTAGCCCATAGATCAAAACCATAAGGGGAGGGAAACATAAGGGTCAGACTGAGTCTAAACCAAAGGCCAGGCAGAACAGCTGTGTCTTGCAGGCCCTGCGGAAAGATGTCAAGTCCCGCAGGGCCCTGGTCTCTTGTGACAGAGCGTTCCACCAAGTCGGGGCCAGTACTGAAAAGGCCCTGGCCCTAGTTGAGACCAACCTAACCACCTTGCGACCTGGGACCTCCAAACTGTTGTCACTTGTGGACCTTGAGGTTACCTGGCTCCTATTAAGCCCTTTAGGCTTTCATACTTCAGCGCTGATACCTTGAACAAAGCTAGGAGATTTGCTGGCAGCCAGCAAGGAGCTTTCAGTAACTGCATAATGGATGCAGAGTTGTTCTGGCCAAAAACTGCGTTGCTTCAGTCTGCATGAGCTGCAGTTTCTGAACCAACTTAATTAATAATATTAACAACAACAACAACAATTTATTACTTATGCCCCGCCCATCTGGTTGGGTATCCCCAGCCACTCTGGGCTGCTTCCAACAGGAGATTAAAAATACATTAAAACATCAGTTATTTAAAAACTTCCCTAAACAAGGTTGCCTTCAGACATCTTCTAAACGTCAGGTAGTTGTTTATTTCTTTGACTTCTGGTGGGAGGGCGTTCCACAGGGCGGGTGCCACTACCAAGAAGGCCATCTGCCAGGTTCCCTGTAACTTTGCTTCTTGCAGTGAGGGAACTGCCAGAAGGCCCTCGGCGCTGGACCTCAGTGTCTGGGCAGAACAATGGGGGTGAAGACGCTCCTTCAGGTATACTGGACCGAGGCCGTTTAGGGCTTTAAAGGTCAGCACCAACACTTTGAATTGTGCTCGGAAACGTACTGGGAGCCAATGTAGGACTTTCAAGACGTGTTATGTGGTCTCGGCGGCCGCCCCTAGTCACCAGTCTGGCTGCCGCATTCTGGATTAGTTGCAGTCTCTGGGTCACCTTCAAAGGTAGCCCCACGTAGAGTGCATGGCAGTAGTCCAAGCGGGAGATAACCAGAGCATGCACCACTCTGGTGAGACAGTGCGGGCAGGGAGGGTCTCATCCTGCATACCAGATGGAGCTGGTAGACAGCTGCCCTGGACACAGAATTGACCTGCCCCTCCATGGACAGCTGTGAGTCCAAAATGACTCCCAGGCTGCACATCTGGTCCTTCTGGGACACAGTAACCCCATTCAGGACCAGGGAGTCCTCCACACCCACCCACCCCCTGTCCCCCCAAAATGGTACTTCTGTTTTGCCACGATTGAACCTCGATCTGTTAGCCGCCATCCATCCTCCAACCGCCTCCAGGCACTCACACAGGACCTTCACCGCCTTCAAGGGTAGCCCCACGTAGAATACATTGCAGTAGTCCAGCCAAGACGTTGCCAAGGCCTGCACCACCATGGCCAAGCCATCCCTGCCAAGGAACAGCCAAAGGTGGAAGGAAGCGCTCTTGTGAGCCACTGAGGACCCCTGTGCCTCCGACGATGGTGACAGATCTAAGGGTGCCCCTAAGTCAGCAAAAAACCCACCAAGAAGAGCACAACCTGCCACTCTCTGTCCCCCTCAAAATGGCTGCTGTCCCTCCAGAACGTAGCTTTGGCTTATCAGTTCTGCCTGGGGCTGGCTGAGGCTAATGGGAGTTGTGGTCCAAAACATCTCAGGGGAACCAGGTACGCAGGATGATACCCTCCCTGCCCACAGACTGTCTTGCCAGAGTGTTGCATGCCCTAGTTATCTTCCGCTTGGACTACTGAAATGTGCTCTATGTGGGGCTACCTTTGTAGGTGACCCAGAAACTGCAACTAATCCAGAATGCGGCAGCTAGACTTGTGACTGGGAGCGGCCGCCGAGACCACATAACACTGGTCTTGAAAGACCTACACTGGCTCCCAGTATGTTTCCAAGCACAATTCAAAGTGTTGGTGCTGACCTTTAAAGCCCTAAACAGCCTCGGTCCAGTATATCTGAAGGAGCGTCTCCACCCCCATCGTTCTACCTGGACACCGAGGTCCAGCTCCGAGGGCCTTCTGGCTGTTCCCTCCCTGTGAGAAGCCAAGTTACAGGGAACCAGGCAGAGGGCCTTCTCGGTGGTGGCCCCCGCCCTGTGGAACGCCCTCCTACCAGATGTCAAAGAGAACAACTACCAGACTTTTAGAAGACATCTGAAGGCAGCCCTGTTTAGGGAAGCTTTTAATGTTTGGTGCATTACTGTATTTTAATATTTTTTGGGAAGTTGCCCAAAGTGGCTGGGGAAGCCCAGCCAGATGGGCAGGGTATAAATAATAAATTATTATTATTATTATTATTATTATTATTATTATTATTATTATTTCCTAGTTTTAAAGCATAACACAAAAGCTTAGTGTGTAGTCATAGCGGCTATATGTATGGGTGTAACTGACCTACCCACTTGATAATAAAGCTGCCTTAAGCAAGGCTCTGTTAAATTTAATGTTTTGTCGCTGCTGATTCTATGACTGTAATAAACTGATTGATTGACTGCCTTGTAATTGGTCATTATACATTGCAAACTGCTTAGAGGTCTATTAAATTGGTATACACCTTTATTATACACACAGACACACATCTCAGCCTCCCCTATCTTCAACATGGGAGACAAATTATACTGTCCTACCCGACAAGGCTGTTGTATGTATTAGAACAATACATTGTATGCACGGGAGGTTTTTAAACCCAGGTTTGGATGGCCAAGGCTTCTCCAGCTGTGAATGCCATCGGATGGGGATTCTTTTAGCTGCGATTCCTGCATTATTGAAGGGGGTTGGACTGGATGGCCTTTGGGGGACCCCTTCCAGCTGTACAGCGCTATTTCTCCAGATCTTCAGGTTCACAGGTCTTCTCCATCGGTGACGGGAAACCTGTGTCCCTCCAGATCATCATAGAATCGAGGAGTTGGAAGGAATGCCAAGGGTCATCTAGTCCAACCCTCTGCAATGAAGAAATATGCAAGTGGATCGAACCCACAACCCTGGCATCATCAGCACCATGCTAACCAATGGAGCAAATCTAGATATAAATAGGGTTGCCATATGTCCTCTTTTCCCAGGACACGTCCTCTTTTCCACGCACGGAGTCTACCCACTAGTCTCTGCTTCCCAATGTGTATTGCATTGTTTTATGTACTGTGGCTTGCCATTGTTTTATTGATTATAGTTTAGATATTATTTATTGTAACTGTTGAGTGGGTTTCTGTTTAACTTTTATATGTTGATATTATTATTCTATACTATTCTAATGATTGCTGAATGTTACTTTTTTCGTGCAGGTTGCCTATTTTAAAGTTATAGAATCATAGAGTTGGAAGAGACCCCAAGGGCCATCGAGTCCAACCCCCTGCCAAGCAGGAAACACCTTTATTATCACATTTCTTGTATTGCATTAGATTGTTATAAGAGGTAGACTGTTTGTTTCTTCAGCTTGTAAACCGCCTTGAGTACTGTAAGATACAAAGACAGTATACTGATTAAAAATGATGATGGTGACGATCCACAGTTAAAAGCTGAAGCTGCCAAATGCACCCGCTTTTTCGCTTTTGCAAAATATGGCAACCCTGTTAAAAGACGAGGAGTAAAAAATGAAACATCTGTCCAAGCGGAAAAGCGCCACGCCATGCCCCACCCCAAACCTCCTCCCCATCCATGTTAAATTATTTTTGTATGCCACAACTGCTGCGCATATTTTATTAGCTAAAAAGTGGAAAACCCAAGAATTACCAACGATAGAAGAATGGCAGATGAAGATGATGGATTTTTCGGAGCTAGCCGAACTAACCGGAAGAGTCCGCGACCAGAAGGTGGAGGAGTATCATTTAACATCTTTCTTGGGCAATTCCAAACCTGTTATTCCAAGGAGAAAGGCCTCTGGTTTCTTGATAAATGTATATTTCAACATTTTTTTCAATTCATTATAAATCTTTGACCAGGAAGAGTGGATTAAATTTAATGATTACATCGTTTAATATGGTAAGTTAAATTAACTGAAAACAGCTTGCAGATACTTAACTGGCTCAGGATTTTATTTATGTTAAGCGTCGAATTAATATGTTTAATTTCATCATGTGAAGATCTAAGGATGTCAATGTTTATAACTTTATAAGAACTGTGATTTGGAAAACCGTTAAAAGGACATGCAATGAAATTCAACCAAGGGGAAGCAAGGAAGTCACTTAGCAATGTTAACAAGTGTAATTTTCAATAAGGCTATGATACCTGAAGGAGCGTCTCCACCCCCATTGTTCTGCCCAGAAGCTGAGGTCCAGCACCGAGGGCCTTCTGGCGGTTCCCTCACTGCGAGAAGCCAAGTTACAGGGAACCAGGCAGAGGGCCTTCTCAGTGGTGGCACCCACCCTGTGGAACGCCCTCCCACCAGATGTCAAAGAGATAAACAACTACCTGACATTCAGAAGACATCTGAAGGCAGCCCTGTTCAGGGAAGTTTTTAATGTGTGACATTTTAGTGTATTTTTGGTCTCTGTGGAAGCCGCCCAGAGTGGCTGGGGAAAGCCAGCCAGATGGGCGGGGTACAAATAATAAATTATTATTATAAATTATTACAAGCATTTTGGACTGCCGTTCCCATCGGCGCCAGCCAGCACAGCGATTTGATGACGAGACGGATGGGCATTGTGGTCCAAAATAGCAGAAACATCCCTGGTTGGCAAAGGCTGGGCCAAGCAGCTTGGGGTAACGGGTGCAAAGGAACCGCCAGTGTGGGTGCCATGGGCTTCAGATAAGAAGCAGTGACTGGCAGAAGGGTCTCCTCTGGGATGGGAGGGGTACAAATAAATTATTATTATTATTATTATTATTATTATTATTATTATTATTTATGTTTGTTTGTCTTATGTGTTTGTTTATAATGTTGTGAAAACCAAAAATTTTTTTTTGAATATATATATATATATATATATATACACACACACACACACACACACACACACACACA
>JAXCMG010000044.1:1963736-1997432 GCA_034642415.1 Podarcis siculus | reverse complement strand
TGGAACAGAGCAGGATCTCAGTGTTTGAGTTCCTATAAATACTGTTGGACAGTATTTATAGGAACTCAAACACTGAGATCCTGCTCTGTTCCAGTAACAAGAAGCCGAAAGCACCAGCCTGAAGATGACGAGTGAGACCTCGTCGAAACGTCGCCTAGACACCCCAACTTTTACACGGGAAGACACCCGAGGACACCAAAACCTGCATTCCTATACCCGTGAAAATCTACGAAAGCATATATATATATATATATACACACACACACACACACACACACACACACACACACACACACCACACACATATATTCCCCATCGGGGGCGCGCTCCCGTCTTCCCCCCCGCACCCCTCCCGCCTCCGATCGCCCTTTTAAGGCGCCCCCTCCGCCGCGCCCCTTTTAAGACGGGTCCGGAGCGGTGCATTGTGGAAACGCGGCGCGGGGGAGGAGGCGGAGTGGAATTTCGGAATGAAATGTAGCAAAGGGGGGAGAAAAGTGAGAGGGAAGGGAAAGAGGAAGGAAGGGGGCGGGGGCGGCAACATCGTAACCACATCAAAGGGAGGGAGGCGAGGCTGGCGCGGGAGCGCGCGCGCGCGTGCCCGTACGCCCCTCTTTCTCCGCCTCCCCTCCTTCTCTGGCCAGGCAGGATCGGGACCATGACCCCCCGGCGGGGGCGGCGGGCCGGGCCGAGGTAGCCGCGGGCCGGAGGAAGGAAAGCGGGGAGCGGCGGCGGCGGCGGATGGGGACCGGAGCGGACGCTGCTGCTGCTGCTGTGGCGCCGGTGGCTCCCGGTGCTGCTGCTGCTGCTGTCTGAGCCTGGAGCTCCGGCGGCGGCGGCGACGGCAGCCTCCTCTCCGGGTCTCCGGCCCGGCCTCCTCGCGGCCCCACCCCCGTCCCCACCCAGCCAGGTCTGGGCGAGCGGCAGCGCAGCGGAAGCGGCAGTCGGAGGAGCGGCGGCGCCGCGCACGGAGCCCGCAGACATGAGGTCGGTTAGTACTACCTGCTGCCCGGGCGCGGCGGCGGAGGCGGCGGCGGAGGGAGGGAGAAGGGGAGCCTTTGTTGTCTGGGCTGCGGGAGCCGGGATTTCGCGGGGGGGGGGGGCGCCGTCTGGGTTCCCCGTGGGCCTCCGCCCCGAGGAAGGAGCAAGCGGGGAAACGGGAGGCGGCACGCCGAGGCTGCTCCGAAGAAAGGAGCGCGGCGGCAGCCGGGTCGCCGCCCTCCCGTCGGGGCTGCAACCAGCGCAGATTTTTTTTCTTGGGGGGGGGACCTAGAACATTGGGGGTTGCTGTTTTGGGGGACCTGGGACATTAAGGGGTTGCTGTTTGGGGGGACCTGGAACATTGGGGTCTCTGTTTTGGGGGACCTGGAACATTGGGGGTCTCTGTTTTGGGGGACCTGGAACATTGGGGGTCGCTGTTTGGGGGGACCTGGAACATTGGGGGGTCGCTGTTTGGGGGGACCTGGAACATTGGGGTCTCTGTTTAGGGGGATCTGGAACATTGGGGGCCTCTGTTTTGGGGGGATCTGGAACATTGGGGGCCTCTGGGGGGACCTGGAACATTGGGGGTCTCTGGGGGGACCTAGAACATTGGGGGTCGCTGTTTGGGGGAACCTAGAACATTGGGGGTTGCTGGTTGGGGGGAACCCCCCTCCCACATTACGCGGTTTTCCTGGTTCCTTTTGTAAGCGCTTGGGAGAGAGGTGCACGTGGCAAAGATTAACACCCCCCCAAAAAACATAGAAACTGTTAGAAGCTTTTTTTTAAATGGGGGGGGGTCGTTTCTGCCCTCTGTTTGAAGCCCAATTGAGCGTGTTTTCCGGAAGTGGGAAAATGTTCCCCCCAAAAGAGGAGAGATTTGCACGCCCCCCCCACTTTGGAAGAGGCAAGAGATGATACAATCTAACACACACACCCCAAAAAAATTCTGTGGTCGGAATGACTGTGGACACACGCAGCCCATGGGGTTGAATGGGGGCACCCCAAGTTGATGTCTGAAGCCACGCCCTTCCGTGTGACTTCATCGCCCGCCCGCCCCCGCTTGAGATAAGGGGGGAGACTTCCAGGACGGCAGCGGAGTTTGTTGGGGAGTTTCTACGGGGGGAGGGAAACGAGCCACGCCCCGGGCAAGGGGGGAGCAAGAAGAGATAAGGACAGAATTGCCCCCAGCTGCCTCGTGTCCTCCATAAGTGGGGCGGGGGGGGGGAGTTGTGAGGAATGCAATTTCTTTCCAAGGGGGTTGTAAATGCATTTCGCTTTGGGCTGGGAGTTTTAAGTTTTCTTGGGTGTATTTCCTAGTTCTGCAATAGAGGACTGAAGGTCAGGGTTTGGGGTGGGGGCTGCAAGGGGTCAAGTCGAAGGGGGGAGCGACACCTCTGATCGGTTGGGAGCGGAGAGGAACCTCAAAGGTTGGTTTCTGTGATCCGTGTATGCTACTTAGTTCCTTGCAACTCCACACCTAAGGAACAAATAACGCCCCCCCCCCCTTTAAGGACACAGGAAGTCGTTTTCTCCCAGGAGGGCATTCCTGAGAGGGGGGTGGCTCCGCCCCTCCGATGGGACAGGGAAAGTGATCTTTCCTGGAGCCCAAGACCCTTCCCGAATTTGGGGTGCTGGTCCGGCGGGTCCCAGAGGTTCTGGCCAATGCTGGACATCCGATAAGCGGTCAGATCCTTGTCTGAAGATGACCAGACTGGCTTTAGGTACCATTGCGCCCCCTTCTCAGGTATTGCAAGGGAGTGAGGGGCACCCCAAAGCTCGATCTCTCTTCCCCTTGCGATCCTGGCCCTGATCCTGCCCCCGTTGTGCCCCCTTCGCTCCTTTCCTCAAGTTGAGGGGGGGCACCAAAGACCCCCACCTCCCTCCATGTCTCTCTCAGTGAATGCAGGTTTGGAATTGTAAACCTATTTCAAGGCAGGCTATCTGAAGGATGTCCAGGCTTAAGCTGTCCCCGCCAAAAAAAAATCTTAATTCTTAAGTCTCAGGTAGGTTTTAAGCCCTCCCACCTCATTTTCTGTGTCCTGGGACTTGCGAGGTTGTGCTTTTGAGCATGTGCAGAGTGTTTTCCCCTGCTTCGTTGACGTAGTGTGATAATTTCTGAGCCTAACGGGGAGGATTCTGAGGTCAAGAGGGGAAAGTGAGAGAGACAAGCAGCCCCCCTCCTTCCGAAATTAGGCTGACGAGGAGGCGCTGACGGTCAGTAGGCCTGCGGGAGTTCATCCTGAGTCGGCAGTTTTCGGAGATTCCTCCCCGGCTCCCATCCCCGAGTCACCAGATTATAGAATTACAGAACTGCAGAGTTGGAAAGTACCAGCCGTTCCAAACCAAGGGAAGAGGCAGTGTGGTGTAGTGGTTAGAGCAGTAGACTACAGCTCCCATCATCCCTAGCTAGCTAGTGGTCAGGGATGATGGGAATTGTAGTCCCAAAACAGCGGGAGACTCCAGTTTGGGGAAACACTGGCGTTGGCGTGTCAGACCAGGGTTCGAACCCCCACTCGGCCACTGAGTGTCACCTTGGGGGGGGTCCATTTACTGCCTCCCAGCCTGATCTACCTCGCAGGGTTGTTCTGGGGGGTGTAATGAGGAGGTTGGTGGACCATGTCTTGAGCTCCTTGAAGAAAAACTGGGGTGTAAATGCCCTCCCCTCGCCTCCTTAATCCAGCAGAAAGCTGTGTCTGTGGCCCCGATCCCCTGAAAGCAAAAGGAAGTGAACTGTAGGGGAAGTAGATTCAGATCAAGTGCAGGGCCCTGTTTAAAATCCATGATATGCCTTATCTATAAGCCGATCTCTTGTTGCTGTATTGCAATTTTTTATTTTTTATTTTAAAAAGGGCAGCCCCTGCCTGCAGCCTTTCAATACCAGAAGGGAAAGTTGGGGTGGGGGGGGGGAGGGAGGGTGTGTTTTGCAGGTTAAGCAACCCGGAAGAGGTCAGTTTGTCATCTTCGCTGCAAGAGACGCGGAGTGCAGTGACGCCTTAAAGGCTGACAAGATTTATCGCTGCCTGGGCTGCTATCATCAGCATCACCTCCGAATTAGTCAGCCTTGAAGGGCCCACAGGGTTCTTGGTCTCATTAGGAGGAAAGGGAGCATGTAGGACTTGGGGGGCGTGTCCCAGAGTGGGGGTGGGCAGGATTCCTTGTTGTGGGGGGGTCGCTGGAGGTGCAAATGACTATCAGACTTCGAAAAGCTGGTGTCCCTGGAGCAAGCCCAAGAACTTTGTTCAGATGAATCAAACTAAATAGTTTTATTTGGGTTCTGAATAAATGTGCCGTTCACTGCTTTGAGTTCTATTATTCTCTTCCATAGTGGGCCGTGCGAACCGCTATTCTGAATAATGCTTTTTATAGAATGCTGGGGGTGAGCTTATGGGACCAAGGGGGCAGTGCGTGACCCCCAGAATTTTGGAAACGGCTGGTGTATTAGGACATCCTTGGAGGGTTTCGGAGAAAAGTCCTGTCTGGTGTTTTGTGCGATCTGGAGACAGGGATCTCTCTGGCATTGAGGTTGCCCTGGTATGGGAAGGAAGGAGTTGTGGGTGGCTGTTGGCTAAGTTTTCCCCAGGGTAAGGTAAAGGTAAAGGGACCCCTGACCATTAGGTCCAGTCGTGGCCGACTCTGGGGTTGCGGTGCTCATCTCGCTTTATTGGCCGAGGGAGCCGGCATACAGCTTCCGGGTCATGTGGCCAGCATGACTAAGCTGCTTCTGGCGAACCAGAGCAGCGCACGGAAACGCCGTTAACCTTCCCGCCGGATCGGTACCTATTTATCTACTTGCACTTTGAGGTTCTTTCGAACTGCTAGGTTGGCAGGAGCTGGGACCAAGCAACGGGAGCTCACCCTGTCGTGGGAATTCGAATCGCTGACCTTCGGATCGGCAAGTCCTAGGCTCTGTGGTTTAACCCACAGCGCCACCCACGTCCCTTCCCCCGGGGTATACCCATTGAAATGGATGGACGTGGCTAAGCTAGGTCCATTCATTTGGGTAGGTTACACTGAGTGCTCATTTAAATGGGGAGTTCTGGGCATCTCAAAGGGCACAGAGGAGGCTAAATTAATTTTAAGACTGTAAGCACCCTGAGGCCAGAGACCTGTCACTCTCACTTAAGCCATAAAACACCATATTATGTCGACAGTGGGGTGCAGATTCCCTCATCAGTAGCGCCGGAGGAACCCCTAAAGTATTGGCCAGATCCTCTTATATGCTGCCTTTTCTTAAAAAAATGGGGAGTGTGACTCCTGACCTGTGGTTCTGGTTATCTCAAGAGTGAATGACCATCCACCTAGTCCGGCCTCTGGACATGTTTCCAGTGGCGGTCATTCAGTTATCTCTAGTAGCCCACAAGGGAAAGTTGAACATCCTGGCAGCCGGTGTTTCCATGTAGGCTGCTGCTGTTGATGGAGGCTCCACTTCGCTGCCCTGGCTAAGAGTGGGCTGCAAATTTCTCCGTGGTGAATGGGTCCAGTCCCTATTTAAATCTCTGTCTCACAGCATTTGAGGTCAGTCGTGCGCTGCATGTTCTGAAACGGCCGCCCATTCATTTCCTTGGGTGACACGACTTTGAGTCACTAGAGAATTGTCTCCTTATTCCATGATTAAGTTCCCTCGAGAGCCTTTGGTGTGTCAGACTTTGTCAAAAGCTCTTTTTGGGGGAAGTCCAAGCTTGCCATGTCTACCGCTGGGTTGTTCCTGTCTCCGCTCTTGACGACACGCTCAAACAGCTCCGAAAGGTTATCGAGGTGGGACTTCCCTTTGATTCTTTATAGCTGTGATTCCTGCATGATTGCACCGGGTTGGACTAGATGGCCTTTGGGGGATCCCTTCCAGCTCTAAGCTTTACTCAGAATAGACCTTTCGAATACAATGGACCTAACTCAGCCACGTTCATTCATTCTGATGGCTCTAAAACTTCATTCTCTGCAACCCATGCCTGCCTTCTTTAGGCTAAATAACTCTGTCTTTCAACAATACATTTTAAACACAGAATTCACCAACAATACGATAATCTTTATTGTCATTGTCCCATACAGAACAACAAAAGTGAAAAATCTACACAAGACATTCAAAAACCAACAAGCCTGCTATCCCAACCTGGTTAGCTCCCTACAAACTCTGAAACCCCATTAAAAAATATAATATACTATAGAGACTCCTTATGCTGCGTTTAGAACCAGAATTGCATTTGCGTAGAAACTGTTTCTCAGGCGGCTAGTCCTGGTCTTTAAAACCCTGTACAGTGGTACCTCGCAAGACAAATGCCTCGCAAGATGAAAAACTCGTAAGACGAAAGAGATTTCTGTTTTTTGAGTCGAATTTCCCTATGGGCTTGCTGCGCAAGACAAAAACGTCTTGCGAGTTCTTGCGAGTTTGTTTCCTTTTTCTTAAAGCCGCTAAGTACCGTTAATAGCCGTGCTTCGCAAGACGAAAAAACTGCAAGACGAAGAGACTCGCAGAACGAATTAATTTCGTTTTGCGAGGCACCACTGTACCTTCTTCCAGAAGGCAGAAGCTGAAAGAGATCATTTCCGGGGTGCGCACTATCCTGCGCTATCTCTGCAGCTTTCTTATGGCACCTGGAAGTGTAGATTTGATCCAAGGTGGGAAGAGTGCACCCAGTTATTCTCTCCGCAGTCTTTACAACCCTGGACAGCATTGTTTTTTCCCTGACCGTGCAGCAACCTAGTGCCGCCTCCAGATGTTCTGGACTACAACTCCCATCATCCCTGGCTGATATGCTAGGACTGATGGGAATTGTAGTCCGAAACAGCCCAATGGGGAGGTCTGTGTTAAGAGTAGCTGACCTGAGACTTCGTTCCCCTGCTGGGGTTGAACTGACTGTCTTGCAAACTTCTGGGCAGGAACTTGATTTCACAGAGAAGTTGCGTGATGTGGAACGGTTTCAGATCTGCGTTCGTTGACTCTCGGGTATATACTGAGAAATCTTTGACGATTACATTTATATATTCCCCCCTCCCCTTCCCCTTTCTTCTGAGGTGGTGTCTGCCTCACTTAGTCCTCACAACGACCCTGCGGATTAGGCTGGGCTGAGAGTCTGTGACTAAACCAAAGTCACACACCCAGCCGAGTGGGGATTCGAACCCAGCTCCCATCAGTGGCTCTCAACCTCCATCCTTGCGGTTAGCACAGGGGAGGGAGGTTTTTATTCCTTTCTCAGCAGACAGGAGTATCGAGGTTGTTCGCAGCACACCAGCAATTAGAGTTTCCTGGCACCGATGACCTTGCATTTGGGGGGGGGGTGGACTAGAGGATCCTTGAGTTCCTTTCGGCTCTGCAGTTCCAGGACCTCATCGAATCCACCTCTCCCCTCTTCTAACAAAACCACAAAAGGCCCTTTGGTCCCTCTCATTTGCAAAGCCTTTATTTTGCATTTTGCAAGGTGCAAAAGAGCCCTCCAGGAATCCTGACTCCCAGAGCTCTCAGCCACCCCTTGAGTTTTCTGTCGGGTCTGGGTCATGGCAGTGGGGGGGCGTTTGCAGCTGTGCAGAAACAACCCCCACCTTCCCGACCCCTTGAAAACCCACAGCTTTTCTTGCTTCCACGTCCGGTGACCACGTCAGCACTGAAAGCTGTGGGTAGGAGAAGCGGATTTCAGCGGCCGGCCAGGGTTTTATTTGCGTCTTCATGCAGCGCCTAGTGGTTAGAGCTGTGGGGGAGGCCTGAGAAGTTTAGCAGCTGCAGCAACTGGTGATTTTATTTTCTCCCCCCACCCAAATGTCTGCTACTTGGGATCTCTTTCTGGTATCTTTCAACAGCTGAGAAGCTTCCAGCTGTCTGGGAGTGAAGGGGGGGTTATGTTGCATGCCCCCCAAAGCCCTCCCCCAGCCACTTTGGGGAACGAAGATGCTTAGAAACATGGAACTGTAGAGCTGGGACACCCCAAGGTCATCTAGTCCAACCCCCTGCAATGCAGGAATGCTGACCGCGTCTGCCCTGCTCAGCCAGCTACTAAGCTCAAAGTTTTGCATTGCAAGGACTGAATCGTTGAAGTCTAATGTGAAGGACTTGGGTGGATGCTTTTCCTAAACCCAGCCTCATTTAATCCCCCACAGCAACCCTGTGAGGTAGACCAGGCTGACAGGAAGTTGGGTTGGACATAATAATAATAATAATTTATTATTTATACCCAGACCATCTGGCTGGGCTTCCCCAGCCACACTGGGCAGCTTCCAACACAATATTAAAATACAGTAATGCATCAAACATTAAAAGCTTCCCTAAACAGGGCTGCCTTCAGATGTCTTCTAAAAGTAAAATAGTTGTTTATTTCTTTGACATCTGATGGGAGGGTGTTCCACAGGGTGGGCGCCACCACCGAGAAGGCCCTCTGCCTGGTTCCCTGTAGCTTGGCTTCTCTCAGTGAGGGAACCGGCAGAAGGCCCTCAGCGCTGGACCTCAGCATCTGGGCTGAATGATGGGGGTGAAGATGCTCCTTCAGGTATACTGGACAGAGGCTGTTTAGGGCTTTAAAGGTCAGCACCAACACTTTGAATTGGGCTCGGAAACGTCCTGGGAGCCAATGTAGGTCTTTCAGAACCGGTGTTATGTGGTTCCGGCGGCTGCTCCCAGTCACCAGTCTAGCTGCCGCATTCTGGATTAGTTGCAGTTTCCAGGTCACCTTCAAAGGTAGCCCCACATAGAGCGCATGGCAGTAGTCCAGTAGCCCTCAGGGTCCCTTCCAATTCTATGATGTTATGACTGGTTTCCAAAGTCGCACCGAGTGAGTGTCATGGGGGGTGGGATTTGAACCTTGGTCTCTCCCAGGTCCTAGTTGGACGCTCTAACCACTACACCAGGCTGGCATTTGGCCTTGCAAGGTTTCTGACCCGAAAGGCAGCAGCAATTTTCACTAAACATAAAGGACCCCTGACGGTTAAGTCCAGTCACAGATGACTCTGGGGTTGCGATGCTCATCTCGCTTTATTGGCCAAGGGAGCCGGTGTACAGCTTCCGGGTCATATGGCCAGCGTGACTAAGCCGCTTCTGGCGAACCAGAGCAGCGCACGGAAACGCCGTTTACCTTCCCGCTGTAGTGGTACCTATTTATCTACTTGCACTATTTATCTATTTATCTACTTGCACTTTGATGTGCTTTCGAACTGCTAGGTTGGCAGGAGCAGGGACCGAGCAACGGGAGCTCACCCCGTCACTGGGATTCGAACCGCCGACCTTCTGATTGGCAAGCCCTAGGCTCTGTGGTTTAGACCACAGCGCCACCCGCGTCCCATTTTCATTTTTTCACTTTGACAAGGAACAAAAACACCACTTTCTCTGTCTATCTGCTCACATGTGTGTGCCTGTCTGCCACGTACTGTTTGAGATCCAGCCTTTCCCTCCTCCTGCCTTAACTTTCCCAGTCTGTAAAATGGGCAACCCAGGCAGGAGTCCAGAGAGACCCCTGAGCTTTGCAATTTCTTGACTGAGTTGCTTATTACTGACTGTGGGTCTGAGATGTTGCAGGCGATTTAATGAGTCCTGGCTGATTACCTAAACATCAGGAAGCAGCCTGTCCCATTTCCCTTTTCCACTGTGTACATGGACCAACTGGGAAGAGGAAGAGCAGGCCCAGTGGAGGTTAACCCTTGGGTTCCCAGGGAGTTGTGGCCCATGCCTTGAAGGCAATCTTGGTGCCCTCAGATCTTGTTGGACTACAACTCCCATCAGCCCTGGCTGGCACAGAACTATTTTGGGGGTGGGTGAGAGCACCAGGTGGGCTCACACATATACCCAGTGAGATGCCAATTAAAGCCAAGCCTTTCAAAAGGCAAATTCACGCAATTGTAGAATTGGGATGGGTCCCCCAGAGGTCATCCAGCCCAACCCGCTGCAATGCAGGAATCGCAGCTGATGACTCCTCAACTGTTCCTCCTCCTGGTGGCACAGCAATAAAACAGCCAGCACGTTTGTGGAGCTAAGCAGGATCCGGTTGGGTTCCAAAGGGATGGGGGACCGTACATTGCTGGGGGTTGGACTAGATGCCCTTTGGGATCCCTTCTGCCACCTTCCTCTTTTTAAAGGCTGCTTAGCCTTAACCACTGAAATGAGTGCAATGGTAATACTTTGAATCCGAGAAAAGGTTCCATTTCATCTCCAGGAGAAAGATGCTCCATTTTGGGGGGCGGGAAGGGGAGAGGCAGTTTCCGAAATGAACTTTTGGTGAAATAATTTTTTAACATATAAATTCCAACAATCATTTAACATAACTTCTTATCTTATACAATATTTTAGACTTCCATCAACAACCTCTGAAGATTTTCCGATCTTTATCCCTTGTTCTGCATTTCTTAATTTCTCTGTTACTTTTAATGGCCCTTAACTAATAACTCTTTCCAAAGTGTTCCTTGCATGCAACATTTCACAAAGTCCTCCTTACAGAACTTCTTGCCATCCTGCGAGCGCAATCTGTTCGTCACAATTGCTTTTCAAATAGTTCAGATATTTACTCCAGTCCTCTAAGAATCTCGCAGGTTTCGAATCCTTCCTGTTAATTTATCTGATTCTGCGTAGTCCGTTAATTTCATTTGCCATTCTTCTTTCGTCGGCAATTCTTCTTGCTTCCATTTTTGTGCCAATCATATTCTTGCTGCTGTTGTTGCGTATAAAAACAATTTCTAGTCCTGTCTGTTAATATCCTCCCCTACAATGCCAAGTAAAAATGCTTCTGTAGAGAGAGAGGTTAGACAAATTCATGGGGGTGGTTTGGTCCATCAGCCAGGAACAAAGACCCTGAATTGAATGTTAATGGAGCCTCCATGTTCAGAGAGTGTCTACCTCTAAATTTGATGTACTGGGGACGGAGGACAAAAGTAGCAGAAGTGTCTTTGTCTGTGTTCTCTGCTTGGGAGCTTCCAGAAGCACCTTGGCTGTCCTCTGTCGGAAGCAGGATCCTGGGGCGTTCTTTCCTGATGCAGCTGCGCCGTTCATAGGGGACATGGGAAGTTAAGATTTGGCGTTTAAAAGCATGACTTCATTTTGCTTCATGCGCCGGGTTGCTAAGCCCCATTTTCCTCATTCCTCAGATGACTAAGTGCCGTCAGCCCCAAACGCTAGGGAAGAGCCGGCCAGAACAGCGAGCCCCAGGACGCCTTGTTCTGCAAACTTAGCCCCAGGGTGTTGCTCCACCACAGGGCAAAGAAAGGACTTCTGCCTCTTTGCAAAGAGTTAACCTGTGGAACTCGCTGCCACAGGAGGCTGGGGTGGGTGGCCACCAACCTCGGGCTGGGCATATTCGATGGCTACTACCCATGCCCGGATTGCATGCTTCCCGTGGGCATCTTCTCAGGTTCTTATGGAACCTCCAGCTCCAGGGGCAGTCTATCTAGATTCCTAGGTTCTTTGGGGTATTTGGCCACTGTGAGAACGGGGGCTTGGCTAGCTGGGCCAATGGCCTGATCCTGAGCTGCCTCAACCGCCTGGCCTCACCCCGAGTCCCTGGGCCCCCCAGCGCCGGAATCCTCTTGGGGGGTTGCAGGTTCCGGGTGCTGCTGCATTGTGACGCGGCACTGAGTTCCGATTGGCACGTCTTCCAGGCATCGTAAGGGCTGGTGGGAGAGACAGCGAGACCTGCACCCGGGCTGGGCGCGGCGGGGGCACCACGTCGGACACCATGGGCCGCTTCGGAAGGTTGTTTCGCCGCCGCCCCCCCTCGGATTGGGCCCTCTGATCTGCTGGCCTCCCGGGTGTAGGGGAGCGGGCTGGAGTCGCAAGCGTGGGTCGTATTCTGCCCTGTGGAAATGGCGCCATGCTCTCCCTGCCCCCCCCCGACATGGATTGCAGCCCCTGCCCCCCCCGACATGGATTGCAGCCCCTTCTCTCCACCCCCCCATCTTGCCCCCCCCATGACCAGCTGTCCCTTTTCCCTCTCCTCCACCTTCTCATCCAAGGCCAGCTCTGATATTCTGTCAGTTCTGTTTTTTGGGGAGGGAGGTGTTCCTTGTTCCCCCCCCCAAAGAGTCCTAAGTCTTGCTGGCCCTCCCCCCCCTTTCCCCAAATTCTCCTGAGCTGGAAAAGGCCGGAAAAGCTGCGTGCCTTTCAGGAAGTGACTCAGCCGTCTCAAATACAAGGCTGCTCAGGGGAGGAGGAGGAAGAAGAAGAGGAGGTTTTTTGGGGGGGGACAAGCCTCTGGAACACCCCCCCTTTCACCTCCTTACTGATGCTCTCCAGGGGTGAGCACAGACAAGATCCAGTTGCATCCTACCCCCTTAGCCCCAAGGTGTGGCTTTTGGCTGCTCCCAGCACTTTGGGGGGGGACCCCCCCTGGTCGCCTTGCTTCCCCCTCCGTTCGCCATAGGCGACCTGAGTAGTGGTGGTTTGTTTTTTAAAGTTTTTTGCTCTCTGGCAGATCTCCGGCTCCCGATCCGCCCAAAGTGGAGAAGCATGGCACAACGCTCAGGTGTGGATGGATTGGGCCTGCGTGGGGGACATGCAGCCCGCCCCAAAAAAACTTCCTTATCCTGGGGTGCCCACCCTTATCTCACAAAACCTACAGAGGCCTTTGAGAAGTGGTACCCAAGATCCCTGTGTATTCTAGGGATGGAAGCAATCTCACCCCCCCCCCCCAAAAAATCTTGGAAGTTTTGGACCTGCCCCTGGCTGGAACCTGAAAATTGCCCCCCCCCCCCATTTGACTCTTAAGGAATGGTTTTATTTTATTCTCCCCCCCTAAAAAAATAGGTTTTTCACAAGTATAACAAATATAACATAGAAGAAAAGAAAACACACAAGAGAAAACACATTACAATACTAAAAAAAGCAAGAAAAATTTAAACACATATCACTTGAAAAACCCAAGTTATCTTACATTGTTAATTGACTTCCTCGAATCCTTCCCTTCTGAATTTCATTGTATAACAGCTCTCCAATATCATTCTTCAACTAAAATTATTTCCAACAATTAACTATCTTCTCCTCTTTCCTTAATATTCTAAATCCAACTTACTTACAAATGAATCTTATTTTAATCCTCGGCCTGTTTGGGACTTTTCAAGTGACTTCTAATTATTTATATTGCAATATTTAGTTAAATAGTCCTTAAATTTCTTCCCGTCTTCTTTCTGGTCGCGGATTCTTCCAGTCAGGTCGGCTAGCTCCAAAAAGTCCAACGTCTTCACCTGCCATTCTTCCACCACTGGAATTTCCAATTTTTAGCTAACGGCAGTCTTGCCACTGTAGTGGCATACAAAAATAGTCCCTTTTTGGGGGCAATTCCATTCCTATTATTCCAAGTAGAAAGGCCTCTGGTTTCTGACTCAGGAATGGTTTTAAACCCCCCCCCTCCTTTCCAGACTGATCCCTGGAGTCTGGGGGCTTTCTGGCTTCCTTGGCCTCAGAAGGTGGCGATTTCCCCGCCACTGGAGGTTTTCCACCAGGGGTTGGGATGGATGACCTCTGAGGTTCCCTCCCACGATTCTGTGACCTTTGACTTTCTCCGTTTCCAGCAAGGCTCCCGACCCCCCCAAGGCCAAAGACCAACACCATTCGACGCAACTCAAGTGCGGATGAGTATTTGGGTCAGGGTGGGGGGTTAAGGAGTTAGCAATGGCAGGGCGCAGAGTGGGGCTGGTTTGCCCCCCCCACGCCTGCCCTTTGCAAGATGCATTTCTGGAGATTGGGGGGGGGGGCAAAGCTATTTAATTTTTCTCCTGGCCCTGCAGTTGCAGGCCTGGAAACATTGTCCTTCTGCGGCCGACTTTTGCACCGTCAGAAAAGGCCTGGTTGGGAGGGGGCTGAGGACCACCCTCAAACCCCCCCCTTTCCTGGGGGGTCTCCCTGGGCTTCTAGCCTCCCCCCCGCCGAGACCAGGAATGTGCTTCCCTTTGGCAGGATCACGCTGGGGAAGAAATCTCCCGCCCCGGAACCCGCTAAGAAAGTCGAAGTAAAACAGGCAGAGAAACCCAGGTGCGACTGAATTTTTTTTTGGGGGGGGGGTGCAACACTACTGATACTCTTCTGAGCTCTAGGAAAGGGCTATGAATTTCAGGATAAGGGAATCCCCCTCTGCCCATTGGAAGGGTTGAGAGCCACCTGCTCCCCACTTTGCCACCCTCTGCCTAAATTGGGGGGGCAGCAGGAAAAAAAATTCCTGGGGTGACACACATGGGGCGAAGTCTTCTGTGCAACACATTAAGTTTTCTGAAAGGGGGAAATCCCATATATATCAATGACAGGAGTGCGCCGATGGAGGGAATATCATTGTGGGTTTTTTGGGGGGGTTACTTCTTCCCCCATCTAGGGCCGCCCTCTCCAACTTTGAGTGAGCTGACGGTTTCTTGTGCATGATCAGCTTTCGGGGGGGGAGAGATGTTTACACGGCTAATTCCAAGCGACTTTGAACGCTGTCCAAAATGCGCACACACGCCCATTATAAATGTCTTTTTCCAGCCCCCCCCAACCCCGAGCCGCTCTTGTCCCTCTGCAGAAAACAAAGGCTGTGCAGCTCTGCCAATTCCCACCCCCCCTCCCGAAAAAACCCACCACTTTTTCTTTTTTTTAACCAAGTTGGAGAAAGTGGAAAGCAATCTTGAGATGAACAGTACCTGCTTGTCTGTTGCTCTCTTCTGGACCCCCCCCCCTGCCAAATTTAAGTCAGCCCCCCCCATCAGTTTGCAATGCTTCCAGCTCATAAGTCTGGAATGTGGGGAGTGTGTCTGTCTTGGGATGGGGGGAGGCAAGGAAAAGTCCCTCTCTAGCAAAAAAAAACCTCCTTTCTGAATACCTATGGAGAAGTTGGTTGCTTTGGGGAGAGAATGGAGGCGATGGATGATGTCAGGATGTTTTGAGCTGGGCTGGGGGTGCTTGTCCTTGCTTAGGCAGGGTTGCTGATGTGGAGGGGGGGGGGGAAACGGCGCAGGATGTCTCTGGGCCCCTCCCCGTCTCCAACCGCCTTGCATTCCCACATTATCCGGCCTGTCCTTCAAGTCTACCTTATATGGGCAAAGGCTGCTTTTTGCTCTCCCGCCCTCCCTCCTTCCGCCTCTTTTCCGGTTGGCCGTTCCAGGTGCCAATTCTTATTCTTTCAGTCTCTGCCAGAGTAAAGGGGGAGGCAGCCTGTTTCCTGCACTGCCCCCCCACTTACCTCCCTCTGTTTTCCCGAAATAGGAGAGCGGGTAGGTCTTGTTTGCCCTCTGAACCTAAAAGGAGCAGTCTAGTCCAGCCAAATACCCCGTCGAACTTAGGAACGCAGATAGACTGCCCCTGGAGCTGGAGGCTCCATTAGAAGAGCCGGGCTGCTGGATCAAAATATTGATTTTCACAATATTATAAAAAACAAACAAACACACAAGACAAACAAACAAAACATAGATCATAGCCTTATTGAAAATTACAGTTATTAACTTTGTTAAGTGACTTCCTCGCTTTCCCTTAGTTGAATTTCATTGCATGTCCTTTTAACGGTTTTCCAAATCCCAATTTTTATGAAATTTAAATTTAACATCCTTAAATCTTCACCTTATAGAATTAAACATTATTACTTCATCACTTATCATAAATAAAATCCTAAGCCCATTAAGTATCTGCAAGCTATTTCCAGTTAATTTAAATTAACAAATTTAACTAAATAATCATTAAGTTTATTCCACTCTTCCTGATACTCCTCCTCCTTCTGGTCGCGGACTCTTCCGGGCAGGTCGGCTAGCTCTGAAAAATCCATCATCTTCATCTGCCATTCTTCTATTGTTGGTAATTCTTGGGTTTTCCACTTTTTAGCTAACAAAATACGAGCAGCAGTTGTGGCATACAAAAATAATTTAACATCTTTCTTGGGCAATTCCAAACCTGTTATTCCAAGAAGAAAGGCATCTGGTTTCTTTATAAATGTATATTTCAACATTTTTTTCCAATTCATTATAAATCTTTTCCCAGAAGTCTTTCACCTTGGGACAGGAGCCCCCAGAGGTTATAGCTGCTTGGGGAGGTGGCCTTGGCATGGGGGTTTGTGCCCAGGTTGCAGCGCTCTCACTTGGCCCCCGCTGGCCTGGCATTTGCAGTTCCTAGGCCATATCTCGGGGTAGGACACTTGCTTGGCATGCAGAAGGCTCCAGGTTCCTTCCCTGCTGGCAGGATCTCCAAGGTGTAGGGTTGGGGGTGTTCTTCACCTATAACCCTGGAGAGCTGCGGGTCAGAGTAGACAACTCTGAACTTGGTATCAGGCATCATCCTAAATCTCATATGCCCAGACCCTGCTGGGCAGCTGCCTTGGAGTGCAGAAGGCCTGGTTGCAGCCTCCCCCAGCACTAGGCATCACACTTACCTTTTGAAGTGCTGGGCTTATCTTGATAAGACCCTGCACCCACCCCTGTTTGCCCTGGAGGGGTCTGTAAGAAGAAGCTAAGGTGTCTCTTCCGTAGAGGGGAAACTGAGGCAGGAGGAAGCGAGGGAACTACTTGAGTTGATTTGCAAGCAGCAAGACTCAGGAGTCGTGTTTGCAGGTCTTCCTCTTTCTCTCCCCCCCCCCCACGAGGTTATGAAAGGGAAGGTGGTTTATTTATGCTGTAATTTTTGTGTCTTGGGATACTTGGCCGAGCAAGTTCCACATTTCACAAAACCTTCCTCTCGCAGAAAATGTTCCTCCATTTGTGAGCTGGAGAGAAAGAAAGAGAGAGACCTTTGGTCTGGGGCCTGCAGCCTGACCCCAGAATGCAAACAAACCTTTTGCAAAGGGAAAAATGCGACGGCTGGGGAGAGGACGGGATAGAGAGAAAATGTCACAGCGGTTTCAACAGCAATATCCGATTAGATGCGTCTCAAAGGTTTCTGGGTATTGCTGTGCCACGGTTTCCCAAGCCGATTCTGAGAAACATTGGCCGTTGCAAAAATGTATGTGTGTGTGTGTGTAGGGCTGAATTGGATTTTATTTATATTTTTTGCATTTATATCGCACCCTTTTCTGCAAGGAGCTCAGGGGAGGGTACCTGGTTCTCCTCCCCCTCATTTAATCCCTGCACCAACCCTGCGAGGTAGGTTAGGCTGAGGGTTGCAGTGACTGAACCCGCAAGCAGCATGCCTGAGTCAGGATTCGAACCCCCGTCTCTCCGAGGTCCTAGTCTGACACACTCTAACCACTGCACCGCACTGCCTCGACTTCAGACCCGCCTGGAATTTTTGACGGTGCATCGCCACCTTCCAAGGGCTGGCAGAGCCCTTGCTTGGCATGCAGAAGGTCCCAGGTTCAGTCCCTGAATGCGTCTCCTGGAGCTACCAGCCAGTGTAGGCCGCACTGAGCTAGGTCTGAGTCGGTAGCGTCCTGTTTAAAACAGCCCTTTGCTAAACTCCATGAGGACTGGCACCTTACTTAGACGAAAGTTGAGCACTTGCAGGCAGAAAACCCCTGGCATCCCCTGGTAATGCCCGCTGTCTGAACCTTGGGAAGCCCCTGCCGGCCAGTGCATGCAGCACTGTCCTAGGCTGACCAAGTCTCCTCCAGCTTCCTCTGCACCTAGATATATGCCCATCTCGAACGATGCACCCATCAACCTGCTCCGCAGTGCCCGCGGGTGGCATTGCAGGGACCCAGTTTCTTGCTTGCAGGTGCCAGCTCTGGCTGGCAGCAGCTGCAGAGCCACACCTCGGGGCTTCTCCGGCCTTGCGCAACCCTCCTCCGGGCGGTTTGAGTCTTTGCCTTCTCTTTTAAAAGTGAGGTAGTCTCGGAAGTGTACGGCTTCCTACCTTGCGTCACTGCGGCCGTGGCGAGATTGTGAAGGGACCTGTGGCTTTCGAGAGCCGGACGTGAGCTGGGGACGCATGATGGGCTGAAGTTGTTGCTCAACAGAACCTGGGAGGGGTGAGGATGAGGTGGATTGGGCCCCTCTCCACCACCACCCTGTCGCTCTCGGCTTGAAACCAGAAGGACGTTGCCTGCCTGTTGCTTCATTTATTGCTGATTTATCCCACCTTTTTCTCCCAGGAGCTCCAGGGGGTGCAAAGCTACGGGACCGCCTCTCCCGGTCTGCCCCACGGAGGACCTTAAGGTCCATAAACAGCAACACCCTCGAGGTCCCGGGTCCTAAGGAAGTCAGATTAGCCTCAACCAGAGCCAGGGCCTTTTCAGTGATGGCTCCAGCCTGGTGCAGGGCCTGTAAGAACAGAGTTGTTCTGCCTGGCCTTTGGCTTGGAATCAACTTGATCCCCTCCCCCTCTTTTCTTTTTCCTTCTGTGATGGAACTCCTATTTGGGGACTTCCCTGGCTTTTTTCTGGCTCACGTAGGACCAGTCTGGATACTTGGCTTTGGTGAAGATTTGATGTTTTCATCCCCCAATTTTTTTTTAGTTTCTCCTGAAATGAGGCTGCATTTTAACCTTGTTTTTAAGTTGTATTTTAATCAACTGTTTATATACCTGGTGTTAGCCGCCCTGAGCCCAGTCTTGGCTGGGGAGGGCGGGGTATAAATAAAACATGATTATTATTATTTTATTATGCACACACTCTGTTTCCTAAAAGCCGATCTCTTTGGGGAGCTGCACTCCTGCCTGTCTTCCTTGCCATGTTGGCATTGCAGCGCCACCTCCCCAGCCCTGCTTAGGTCTAAAGTACTTGTTGCAAAGTCTCCTCTGAGTTCGCCTTCCAAGAAAGGACCTCCTTCAGTTTCCTTGAGCCGATTTGTTCTGGTCTTCTCCAGTTGCAGGCTGCCTGTTTTCTCCCTGCCTCTCGCCCGCTCCCCATTCCTGCTCCCGCAGAGTCGGGGCTGTGCCACAACTCGCCTGCAGCCCAGAGGCAGGAATCGTGGCCCAGGCCTGGCGCTGCCTGTTTGGATTAAGGGAGCGGCTGCCGTTTCCGCTTCACCCTTTGGTGCCTGGAGGGAGGCTGAGCAGCGGGGGAACCCGGTGTTTGTGTGTGCAAGGCCTTCTGTGTTTGGCAGTGTGGAGGGCAGAAACCTGAAAGGCCATAGTAATAATAATAATAATTGTTGCTGCGTTCCAAAGGGAAGGTCCCAGGATCCAGGGTTTCCCAAACTCGGGTCTCCAGCTCCTATTGAACTACAACTCCCATCACCCCTAGCTAGCAGGACCAGTGGTCAGGGATGATGGAGATTGTACAGTGAGGGGAAAAACATATTTGATCCCCTGCTAAATTTGCCCGTTTGGCCTCTGACAAAGAAATGACCAGTCCAATAATTTTAATGGTAGGTCTATTGTAGCTGTGAGAGACAGAATAACAACAGGAAAACCCCCAGAAACCCAGAAGACAAAAATCAGAGATTGATGTGCATTGTTGTTTAGTCATTTAGTTGTGTCCGACTCTTCGTGACCCCCTGGACCAGAGCACGCCAGGCCCTCCTGTCTTCCACTGCCTCCCGCAGTTTGGTCAAACTCATGCTGGTAGCTTCCAGAACACTGTCCCACCATCTCGTCCTCTGTCGTCCCCTTCTCCTTGGGCCCTCCATCTTTCCCAACATCAGGGTCTTTTCCAGGGAGTCTTCTCATGAGGTGACCAAAGTCTTGGAGCCTCAGCTTCAGGATCTGTCCTTCCGGTGAGCACTCAGGGCTGATTTCCTTCAGAATGGAGAGGTTTGATCTTTTTGCAGTCCATGGGACTCTCAAGAGTCTCCTCCAGCACCAGAATTCAAAAGCATCCATTCTTCGACGATCAGCCTTCTTGATGGTCCAGCTCTCACTTCCATACATCACTGCTGGGAAAACCATACAATAATAATAATAAATTTTATTTATACCCCGCCCTCCCCAGCCAAGACCGGGCTCAGGGCGACTAACAACCAATAATAAAAACAATTTGATTGAAATACAACTTTAAAAAGAAGATTAAAATACAACATTAAAACATTAGGATGCAGCCTCTTCACAGGAGGAGAAAGGAAAAAAGAAAGAGGGGGAGGGAATCAAATTGATTCTAAGCCAAAGGCCAGGTGGAACAACTCTGTCTTACAGGCCCTGGTCTCATGAGACAGAGCGTTCCACCAGGCTGGAGCCATCACTGAAAAGTCCCTGGCTCTGGTTGAGGCTAATTTGACTTCCTTAGAGCCCGGGACCTCTAAGGCAGTGGCGTAGCGTGGGTTGTCAGCACCTGGGGCAAGGCAAGTAATTTGCGCCCCCTAACCCGTGGATTTTAGCACTCGAGTCTCTTCCGCGCCCCCCCCCAGATGTTGCGCCCGGTGCGGCCGGGCCCCCCTGCACCCCCCACGCTACGCCACTGCTCTAAGGTGTTGCTATTTATGCACCTTAAGGTCCTCTGCGGGGCATACCGGGAGAGGCGGTCCCGTAGGTACCAGGGTCCTAGGCCGTGAAGGGCTTCAAAGGTCAAAACCAGCACCTTAAATCTGAGTGAGTAAGAGCGGGGGCTCGACCAGACCGCTTTGGGGTGCCCAGACCCAACGGGCGAAAAATCTCCCCTCTTTGGCTAGATGAGAGGGCTATCGATGGACGCTGGCTGTGCGCACTCTGTGGCAGCAAGGCTGCGGCAGGAGAGGGCGAGTTGCTCTTGCACTCAGATCCTGCTTGTGGATTTCTGTGTTGTGTGATGAGGAGACTGGACCATTATTGGCCTGATCCGGCTCTAAGGCTCTTTTTGGCACATGCGTGTGTGCGCACACACACACACAAACAGTGTGGTTTTCAGGCTGCTTCTATGTCCCAGACCTTTGCCAACCTCTCCCCCCCCGTTGCATTCTATCAGCTCCTTCTATACCCCCCTCCTTGCGCATGAAGACCCCAGACAGTAAAAGACACACATGCGCGCGCGCGCACACACACACAGAGTCCTTGCCAGCCTGGCTGCTTTTCCTGTTCTGCCAGTTGCCACAGTTCTCTGAGCACCCTTGTGCTAAGAGAGGAAGGTGGAAGAGAAGAACTCACCTGGCAACTTTGTGTGCATGGGGGGGGGGTGTATGATTGGGTGCGGAGAAGAGACAGCTGTGGAAATCGGCTGCAGCGCATGGTGGTCTGCATGCCCAGGCCCCTCGAGTCCCATGCAGAACTTGACACCGGCTTCCTATAGAGTTACTTCTCTTTCCCACCTGCCTACCCAAGGTTCTAGTCCTCAGCATTCTGCATGGAAACATTCCACAAGGATGCCCCTCCATTTTCCAAGCACAACCCCTTTCTTTCTTCCTCCCCCCATGGTGGACTGGCAGCCCTGTACTACTTAAGCGGATTAAATTGCAAACACCTTTCTTCTTTTTTGATTTGCATAATTCAGCCCAGCCTTGGAATTTGGGCTTCCTGGTTGCAGATAAGCTCGTATTTTGCATCTGCTGCCTTGTATGTTAAACATGTCCCCATGTGGCCCGCTCTCATACATTTTAATGTTGATTTAGCGGTGCCTTAGGACAGCTAGGAACGTGGGTGGCGCTGGGGGTTAAACCACAGAGCCTAGGACTTGCCAATCAGAAGCTTGCTGGTTCGAATCCCCTCGACGGGGTGAGCTCCCGTTGCTCGGTCCCTGCTCCTGCCCACCTAGCAGTTCGAAAGCACCTCAAAGTGCAAGTAGATAAATAGGTACCACTCCGGCGGGAAGGTAAACGGCGTTTCCGCGCGCTGCTCTGGTTCGCCAGAAGCGGCTTAGTCATGCTGGCCACAGGACCCGGAAGCTGTACGCCAGCTCCCTCGGCCAATAAAGCGAGATGAGCGCCGCAACCCCAGAGTCGGCCACGACTGGACCTAATGGTCAGGGGTCCCTTTACCTTTACCTAGGACAGCTAACCCTTCTGCAAGACTTTAACTCTACAAAGTATATTTTGTGAGCCGCTGCATTTCCTCTGAGCAGTGGCCGTTTTACAGAGTGGGGAACTGAGGCAGAAAGAGAGAGAGACTTCTCCATAGCCAGTCGTCGTAACCTGTGCAGAGATGGAGTGTGTGTGCATATGGGAATGTTTCAGGTCATACGGATCCAGTTCTCCATTGAGGCTTCATGTTTGCACACGCTATTCCCCCCCCCCCACGGCCCCCAGAGTCTCTGGAAGATCAGGAGAGTTCAGCAGCCTAGTGTGGAGCGTCTGCTTGGCCAACATTTCTGCGCATGGTGGTTTCGACAAGCCTTTTTTCAGCTTCTTCTTGCAGAAACCCCCGGGTTAAGCGATAGCTGTTGCCACACAGAGGTCAGGAGCTGTTGAGGCTTGCGACAGGAGTGGGGGGGGGGGCAGGGTGACTCCATTCCTCTGAGCCGCATGTGGGTTTTCCCCAGAAGATATTTCTGCACCCATTCCGCTGCGCGAAGTTCAACTGGTGGGAAGTATCATTTAAGGATAAAGCAATCAAGGCTATGGAGGCAATGAGAGATTTTACTTTCTTGGGCTCCATGATCACTGCAGATGGGGACACCAGCCACGAAATTAAAAGACGCCTGCTTCTTGGGAGAAGGGCAATGACAGGCCTAGACAGCATCTTAAAAAGCAGAGACATCACCTTGCCAACAAAGGTCCGTATAGTTAAAGCTATGGTTTTCCCAGTAGTGATGTATGGAAGTGAGAGCTGGACTATAAAGAAGGCTGATCGCCAAAGAATGGATGCTTTTGACGACAGAGGACGAGATGGTGGGACAGTGTTCTCGAAGCTACCAGCATGAGTTTGACCAAACTGCAGGAGGCAGTGGAAGACAGGAGTGCCTGGTGTGCTCTGGTCCAGGGGGTCACAAAGAGTCGGACATGACTAAACAACAACAACAAAATCAAGGCTATTGAAGGACAAGCCTTGCTGAAGCAGAGACAGCGTGGTTTCTGCAAGGACAAGTCCTGTCTCCCGAAGCTGTCAGAGTTCTTTGAGTTTAAACAAGCATATCCTGGAAGGAGCCTTTTAAAAAAGTCCCGTATGCTCAGAGACTTTGCGCCCGTTCATTGGGGGAGATAGGAAGCCCAGAGCACTGGTTCTTTAGATGTCCCTTTTATGAAGAGCCGCGTAGTGAGACCATTGATCCCCTCCTGGTGAGGCTCCCTGACCTCCCAGAAAAGCAAAAATTAGACCTTTTCCTGTTAGGCAAAGATCATAAGACAACCCGGACGGTCACCAGATTCTGTGTACAGATCTGTAGGTGCACACCATCCCTCGACTCAAACTAGTTCATTAAAAAAATCCCCAAACTCTTTTCCATGGGTGACCCTGGGTCATCTGTCTGCGGTAGCTTATCTTAAAGTTTAAGCGTCTATACGCTTATCACATTTATAAATTTTAAATTTATTGTTGTACATTGTTTGTTTTCCTTCTGTTTTTTCCCCAATTTTTAAAATTGATTTTCCACAATTTTTTTAAACATACAAACAAATAAACAAACAAACAAAAATCCTAACCTTATTAAGACTTTTTAACATTGTTAAGTGACTTCCTCTTATCCCCCTGGTTGGATTTCAGTGTACATCATTTTAACGGTTTTCCAAAACCAGTAGTCTTACAAAATTAACTTAATCACGTAACATCTATCTTTCTTTCCAATTTAGCATTAAACATATTAATTCATCACTTTACATATTTCAATCCTAAGCCTATCTGGTATTTGCAAGCTTTTCCATTTAATTCAACTTGACATATTTAACTAAATAGTCTTTAAATTTCGACCATTCTTCCTGGTACTCCTCCTCCTCCTTCTGGCCACGGACTCTTCCAGTCAGGTCAGCTAGCTCCGAAAAATCCATCATCTTGTTTGTTTTCCTTCTGGGATTGTACCCCCAAGTGTGTTTTATAAGCTGGTCTCTGACCATAATAATTTATTTTTTTTAAAAAAAAACCACACACACAAGAATATAGGCAGACGTGATTTAGGTGCTTGAACTCTCAAATAGGTTCTTGACAAAATGCCTCGTCGACGATTCTTGCGTTCTCTTGTGCATCAGGAACCGGTTAAGGAGCAGGAAGCAATAAATGGACACTTCTCCAACGGGGGAGAAGTCAAAAGTGGAAACCTTTTCTCTCCGCACCCCCCCCCCCGAAGGTCAGAATATGGTTCTGCTCTTTTTAACCCCTTCATAAACCATCTAGAGTTAGGGGTGAGCTGGCCAAGTTTGCGGATTATACTAAAATGGTTCGGAGTCGTTAAAGCAAAAAGAGATTGTGAGGGGTTCCGAAAGGACCTCTCCAAACTAAGTGAATGGGTGGTAAAGTGGCAATTGCAATTCGTTGTAAACCAGTGTAAAATGAGGCATGTCAGCCCCAAAACTCTATAAATTTCACACCTGCCTATGCTCATAGGGTCTGAACCAGCGGGGATTGACCAAGAATGAGACCTTGGGGTCATAGTAGAGAGAAAGACGTCTAATAATAATAATAATAGTAATAATAATAATAATAATACAGTGGTACCTCAGGTTACATACGCTTCAGGTTACATATGCTTCAGGTTACATATGCTTCAGGTTAAATACGCTTCAGGTTACAGAGTCCGCTAACCCAGAAATAGTACCTTGGGTTAAGAACTTTGCTTCAGGATGAGAACAGAAATTAGCTAAAGTGGTGCTTCAGGTTAAGAACAGTTTCAGGTTAAGTACGGACTTCCGGAACGAATTAAGTACTTAACCTGAGGTACCACTGTCAATTATTTATTTATACCCCACGCATCTGGCTGGGCTTCCCCAGCCACTCTGGGCGGCTTCCAACCAAATATTAAAATACAGCAATACATCAAACATTAAAAGCTTCCCTAAAGAGGGCTGCCTTCACATGTCTTCCAAAAGTTTGGTAGTTGTTGTTCTCTTTGACATCTGGTGGGAGAGAGAGCGGGTGCCACCACCGAGAAGGCCCTCTGCCTGGTTCCCTGTAACTTGGCTTCTCACACTGAGGGAACCGCCAGAAGGCCCTCAGCGCTGGACCTCAGTGTCCGGGCAGAACGATGGGGGTGGAGACGCTCCTTCAGGTATACTGGACCGAGGCCGTTTAGGGCTTTAAAGGTCAGCACCAACACTTTGAATTGTGCTCGGAAACGTCCTGGGAGCCAGTGTAGGTCTTTCAGGACCGGTGTTATGTGGTCTCAGCGGCCTCACTGCCAGTCCCCAGTCTAGCTGCCGCATTCTGGATTAGTTGTAGTTTCCGGGTCACCTTCAAAGGACATACAGCGCATTGCAGTAGTCCAAGCGGGAGATAACCAGATAATTGGAAATGGGTTCAAAATAAAACTGCTCATCGAATGCCGTCGTGCAAATCTGTGATCTGGTTGCGTTTGGGAGACTGTGCGTTGTTCTGGTTGCCGTAACTCTGAAAAGACATAGTAGAGTTTGGAAAAGGTTCAGAAAACAGCATCCGAGATGATTAAGGGGAAGGACGAATAAAAGGTTGCAGCTTTTGGGACTTCTGAGTTTAGAGGAAAGTTGTGTAAGTGGCAACATGATAGTTTATAAAATTATTCATGGCATGGAGAAAGCAGCGTCAGGAAAATTTCGTCTCCCTCTCTCACCGCACTGGAACTAACGGGTGCCGAATGTTGGAAGATTTGGGACTGATAAAAGGAAGGACTTCTTCACACGGCGCAGAGTTAGCCTGTGGAACTCCCTCCCACATGAGGCAGGGATGGCTCTAAAATCGAGGAGGAGAGGGCTGTCGGTGGCTACTAGCCAAAATGGGTGTGTTCTTGCACTCCTGCCTGGGGATTTCCCAAAGGCACCTGGTTTTCACTGAGCTTCAGGCCGGAAGCTGGGTTAAGCCAGGAGTGAGGGATACCTGCGGCTTTTCCAGGTAGCATTGGACTACAACACCCATAATCCCTGGCAGCCAGCTGTGGCAGAAGAGTATGGCTTCCCTCATCCAATGTATTTATTTATCACCAGTTTATCCTCCAAGATGCTCAGGGTGGTGTTGCCTCGCTGCTTCCCCCCTTTATCCCTGGCAACAACAGCCCTGTGAGGTGGGTTCAGCTGAAAGAGAATGTGATTAGCCAGCCAATGAACTTAATTGTAGAATTTGTTGTTGTTTAGTCGTTTAGTCGTGTCCGCCTCTTCGTGACCCCCTGGACCAGAGCACGCCAGGCACCTCTGTCCTCCACTGCCTCCCGCAGTTTGGCCAAACTCATGCTGGTAGCTTCAAGAACACTGTCCCACCATCTCGTCCTCTGTCGTCCCCTTCTCCTTGTGCCCTCCATCTTTCCCAACATCAGGGTCTTTTCCAGGGAGTCATCTCTTCTCATGAGGTGGCCAAAGTCTTGGAGCCTCAGCTTCACGATCTGTCCTTCCAGTGAGCACTCAGGGCTGATTTCCTTCAGAATGGAGAGGTTTGTTCTTCTTGCAGTCCATGGGACTTTCAAGAGTCTCCTCCAGCACCAGAATTCAAAAGCATCAATTATTTGGCGATCACCCTTCTTTATGGTCCAGCTCTCACTTCCATACATCACTACTGGGAAAACCAGAGCTTTAACTATAGGGACCTTTGTTGGCAAGGTGATGTCTCTGCTTTTTAAGATGCTGTCTAGGTTTGTCATTGCTTTTCTCCCAAGAAGCAGGCGTCTTTTAATTTCGTGACTGCTGTCACCATCTGCAGTGATCATGGAGCCCAAGAAAGTAAAATCTCTCACTGCCTCCATTTCTTCCCCTTCTATTTGCCAGGAGGTGATGGGCCCAGTGGCCATAATCTTCATTTTTTTGATGTCGAGCTTCAGACCATGTTTTGCGCTCTCCTCTTTCACCCTCAATAAAAGGTTCTTTAATTCCTCCTCACTTTCTGCCATCAAGGTTGTGTCATCTGCATATCGGAGGTTGTTGATATTTCTTTTGGCAATCTTAATTCCTGCTAGGGATTCATCCAGCCTGATGAATTCTGCATATAAGTTAAATAAGCAGGGAGACAATATACAACCTTGTCGTACTCCTTTCCCAATTTTTAATTGTAGAACAGGTGGCTTAAAATGTGGGCTGCCTTTCTCAAAGTCTCCAAACCTATTTCACAAGTCTCCATATCTTATCTTTGGTCAGGCGTTTGTTGGTTCCCATTTCCCCGTTGGGTATATATACGTATTTAGCTGACTCTTGGCCATCTTGCCGCTCCTGCCCTGTTGCATCTTGCCTTGAGCAGGCAGCCGTTCAACAGGGGCAGCTGTCCGTGGCAAAGTGAGCTGCACCTGCTGGATTTCTGCCTGGCTCTTGGTGCTGTTAAAGCAGGAGAGCTGGAGGGAGCAGGGGAGGCTGGAGACAAGAGGAGGAAGGCCAGAGGCTCCAGAGGCAAGCACGTGCTTGTGCCCCCCTCCCCGCCACTGGGCCCTGAGGACCCATATAAGGCCGGACCTCTGGGGAATCCAGGCAGAAGGGGCTGCGGAAACTCTTCTCCCTGCCAACAGTACATTTCTCCTGCCTGTTGTTTGGGGCTTCTGTGACTTGATGCTTTGCAGAACTTTCCATCCACACCGATGGAGGCCATGTGTCAGGTCTCGCTGTGTTTGTGACAGGCCTCCCAAGGCATGCTTCTGAATTCCGTGGAAAAAAAATTGCAACATCTCAGCTGGGGTTGCCAACTTTTTTTCTTGCTCCTGCTCCTCTGCCTTTAACTGCAGCCATGCACATCAATTGCGAGTGATTTTTTTTTTTTTAAGGGGAAGTTAAAATTTTCCAGCAAAGAGATGCTTCTTCAATAGACAGGGGAGAACATCACTTGCCCCCCCCCCTTTTTTGCATGTTAGGATGCAGAGGAGCAAGACCAGTTTTCTAATAAAAAAAGTGGCAACTCTGATGGCTGTCGGGTCAAAAAGTTGGAGTCCACAAATTGAGAGCAAGTTCTTAAGGAACGTGCCCTTTTCTGAGCCCCCGCTCTCCAGTTAGAGAACCCATTTCTGAGTGATATTAGGCAGTCCTCATCTCTGGTGTCTGTGAAATGGGCCGTAAGAGCTCATTTATTTATGCATTTGGGGGGCAGTTTTGTCAGAAAAGCAATACAGAAAGCTTTTAAATAAATAAACATTGCAGTATAACATTGCAGTCCTCAGACTGTCAACTTCTCTCTTTTTAAAACTGAGCACAGAGAAGAATAGGGTTCTGTTCATATTTGCATAATGGAGAAATGCAATTTGCTTAATGTTAGTGGAACAGCTCCTTCCTCTTCCTTGGGTAATGTTTTTTTCAGTGGGAATGGGGTGGGGTGGGGTGGTTTCTACCTACTTTTTACCAGCTACTATGCTAAATTTGACTGTATTGAAAGAAGTTCGGGGCTGGGATATTTTTTTTGTGTGTGTGTGAATATTTTTTATTTCATTTTACGATGCGTATATATAACAGAACAGCGGGTGTTGAAAATAAAAAGATGAAGAATAAATTGGAATATAAGCATATGGAATGAGTACGCAGGAGTCAAAATAATGAAAATCTAAGTACAGTGGTACCTTGGTTCTCAAACTTTATCCGTTCAGGAAGTTCGTTCCAAAACCAAAACGTTCCAAAACCAAGGCGCGCTTTCCCATAGAAAGCAATGCAAAATGGATTAAGCCGTTACAGACTTTTTAAAAACAACCCGTCAAAGCAGCAACTTAACATGGATTTTACTATCCAACGAGACCATCGATCCATAAAATGAAAGCGATAAACAATGGACTGCAGTTACACAACCAATTAATCAGCAGCTGAACTGTGTTCTACACAGTCACAAAAACAAGAACGAAAGCCGCAATAGTGAAAAATATATAGCAAAAACAGATGTCAGCGTAGCACTCAGAACAGAAGCGTAACACTCAGATCAGAAGCATAACACTCAAAGCAGAGCATGTTCTGCTTCCGAAAAAAGTTTGCAAACTGGAACACTTACTTCCAGGTTTGCAGTGTTTGGGTTCCAAGTGGTTTGAGTACCAAGGCGTTTGAGAACCAAGGTGCCACTGTAAAGAACATTGACGTTATTTGGTAGTTTGTGAAATAAATAAGGGAATTATCGAGTCAAGTTCCAGATGTGCCAGCCTGCGATGAGAGTTGTTTTGAAAATGTCGATTCTGCTATATATGTAGCCAAAGACTGCAGGTCGTCCCTGTCTGAAATCTCAAATTATGTGTAATTTTTTCCATTGTATCTCAATTCCGGACTGAGTGCTACCCAGCGCCCAGTGTAAAATTCTGGGCTGTTTTTCCGTTGAGTTGCAATTAGCATTCGAGTGACAAAGGAAGTAAAACGAGGTGGATAACAATTAAGGATTTATTATGTTTTCTGAATGTATTGGGAAATTTATATCGAAAGGTTTATTGTCTTGTGTACATTCAATTGTAAGATAAAACATATGCGATGGGACGTAACAGGAAGTCAAAACTGAAGAAAAGATTTTGTAAGATAAAAAAGGGGGAAAATATTTATTTTCATTTTTATCAATATTAATTTTGTGTGTGTGTGTTTTGTATGGAATGTTTGGGAGGAAATAAGGCAGTAAATAACAAATAAAATACTGATGTATGTAATTTTTATTTCTCAATTGTATTTTGTGGTAGTATGGTTGTAATGTTTTTTGTAGCATAAAATCATTCAGTAAAAATTATTTTTTTAAAAAAGAGCTGCAATTAGCTATCCTAGGTGCCAAGATCATATAGAAGCCTAGTTCTTTTGACGATGCATCTTACACTGGTACCCTCAAAGCGTGTGTGTCTGTGTTGCCCCACGCTTTTCCTGGTGGGGGTCTTTGTGCCCTGGCTTAGCCTCACTCTCTCCTTCCTGTGCCCCCCCAATCCCTGTTTTCCCCACCTCCCCAAACCCAGTGAGTCCGTCGTCTGCACCACCCGAGCCACTGTGATGCTGTATGATGATGCCAACAAGAAATGGGTGCCCGCGGGGAGCGGCCCCCAGGCCTTCAGCCGCATCCAGATCTACCACAGCCCCGTCAACAACACGTTCAGGGTCGTGGGGAGAAAGATGCAGCCGGACCAACAGGTAAGGACCCCCCCCACAGCAAAGACGAGGGAGGGAAGGGGAGGTCTGTCCCTCCTGTGATGTCAAAGCAGGCTTCCTCAACCTTGGTCCTCCTGATGTTTTGAGACTACAATTCCCATCATCCCTGACCACTGGTCCTGCTAGCTAGGGATCATGGGAGTTGTAGGCCAAAAACACCTGAAGGGCTGAGGTTGAGGAAGCCTATGCTAGAGCATCTTCAGTGTTGCCATAGCAACCATCCTGGCTCTGGTACCCAAGGGGGCTCTTTCTCTTTATTTTCCCCGCTCCTGGGGTGCACGGGTTTGTGTCCGGGGCTCTCCCCTATTTATTTACGTAATTTCGTAGAATTTATACTTGCCCCCAAGCAGTTTAAAGGTAAAGGGACCCCTGACCATTAGGTCCAGTCTCGGACGACTCTGGGGTTGTGGCGCTCATCTTGCTTTATTGGCCGAGGGAGCCGGTGTACAGCTTCCAGGTCATGTGGCCAGCATGACTAAGCCGCTTCTGGCGAACCAGAGCAGCACACAGAAACGCTGTTTACCTTCCCGCTGGAGCGGTACCTATTTATCTACTTGCACTTTGACGTGCTTTCGAACTGCTAGGTTGGCAGGAGCAGGGATCAAGCAACGGGAGCTCACCCCATTGCGGGGATTTGAACCGCCGACCTTCTGATCGGCAAGTCCTAGGCTCTGTGGTTTAACCCACAGTGCCACCCGCGTCCTTCTACAGTTTACAAAACTGTAAAATTACAGGCTAATACACTAGAAGAAAATTAAATTCAGCACTAAACTAAAAACCAGATGGATGCACGTGTCAATGTTCCCAACCTCTCCAGATACAAATAAATGTTTTTAGAGTGCACCAAAAAGGGTGCTGCGAAGTTGCCTGTCTGTTGTCAACAGGCAGGGAGTTCCAATAGTGCCAAACTAAAATATCGACATCGAACCCCCTGCAAAGAGGAGAGGGAGGGGAAGGATTTGGGGGGGAGCTGGCTAAGTCACTTCATTGTTCAAATTTTGCATTTTGTTAAACTGCTGTATGTTTTCAAGGAGTCCTTGGCCTTCCGACAACTCCCCACGAATCTAAGTTTGCTGCCGTGCCCATTTTACAGACGGAGCAAACTGAGGCTGCTGTCAACAGGCAGGGAGTTCCAATAGTGCCACACTAAAGTATCGACTTCTTACAAATGTGGAATGGAGATCGTGGCTCAGGCTTTCCCATCCTCTTATTTTGACCCGCTGAATATCTTGCCGTTACAAAATGACGGAAGCGAAGCAGAGCCTCGCTTGGCTCTCAGGTCGCGTCAAAGGGGTCAGGTCTTGGCACCGGAAAGGGGCCGGGTTTGGCGCCAGGGGAGGGTCCAAAATTCTTGTGCACCCTGCCTGGGACTGATGGGTGTTGTAGTCTCTATGAGGCAGCTGGAGGGCACCAAGTTGGCAAAATCCGTCTTGCCTCAGCATTTTCTTTAACGCCCCCCTTCCATCTCCCAAAGGTGGTCATCAACAGCCCGATCATGAAAGGGCTAAAATACAACCAGGCTACGCCCAACTTTCACCAGTGGCGAGATGCCCGCCAAGTCTGGGGGCTCAACTTTGGCACCAAAGAGGACGCTAGCCAGTTTGCTGGTGGGATGATGGCTGCCCTGGAGGCTCTGGATTCAGGTGAGGGGGAGATGGAAGAATTGGGGCATCTTGCTGGGGGTGCTGGAAAGGTTTTCTATCTTGATGGGATTGTTGTTGTTGTTTAGTCGTGTCCGCCTCTTCGTGACCCCCTGGACCAGGGCACGCCAGGCACTCCTGTCTTCCACTGCCTCCCGCAGTTTGGTCAAACTCATGTTGGCAAGATGATGTCTCTGCTTTTTAAGATGCTGTCTAGGTTTGTCATTGTCTTGCGGGGATACTCAGCCTTAAACTTGCAAGGGAGAAGGGCGAGACCCGCCCTGATCTGGTCTGCCAAACTGGCTCTAAATCCTGATTTTCTCACACCCCGCAGGGAACTCTGCACCTCCACGGCCCATGCAGAATGGCCCCACGGCGGAAGAAATGGCGGAGCAGCAGAAAAGGTACATGGTGCTCTGCGGAACTCCCTGCTACTGCGTTGTTTTACTGCCCTGAGCAACGCCTTGCGGGGCCTCTGCCTACTCCAGTTTAGTACCAATGTAGGTTCACAGGGACTGATGAGCACCAGGTTGGCAGAGGCCGGCCCAGGCTGTGACCTCAGTGCTTGTGCCCTCAAAAGCCTCAGTTCCTTTAAGATCATAGAATGGTAGCGCTGGAGGGGAAAGGGTCATCTAGTCCAACCCCCTGCAAAAAGGAGGGGGGAGGATTTGGGGGAGCAGGCTAGGTAATTTCATCATTTACAACCTTTTTTGCACTGTTGAACCACTGCATGTTTTCAAGAAGTCCTTGCCTTTCCGACAAATCCCCGCGAATCTGAGGTTGCTGCCGTGCCCATTTTACAGGTGGAGCAAACTGAGGCTGCGAAGCAGCTGACCCCTGAGGGCCACCCGATTGAGTCTGTTGGCTGAGGTGGACACTGTAACTGAGCCCCTCTCCCCAAATCCAGTGGGTCTCCCTCTCGTCAGCTTTTCCTTCCCTCAGCCCCCGGTGCGAATCGCGCCGCCCTATTTGCCTCTGATTCATTCTTGGCCAGAATGGAAAGGGCATGCAGCAGCCTCAGCTCCCAGCAGTAGCCTCTCCAGGGAGAGACCCCTGCCTCTGTAACCCTGGAGAGCGGCTGCCGGCCCGTGCAGGCAATACTGGGGGTCCGATCCAGTACACAGGTCAGCAGACAATTGCTGCTAATTTCCCCAGCCCTCCTTTATGCCTCCATGCGTAACAGAGGGCGTTCCAAGCTTAGCTGCTAATCGGCTTGAGGGGTCATCGGGTCACCCAGCTGCCCCGCTCGCTGCCTCCATTCCGGCCGCCTTCCGTTCCCAGCGTGCGCAGAGCACCCCTTTCCTGGGGGGCCGCCCCCCACCTGGCCCAGCTCCTGGCCATGTGTGGCTTTGCAGTGTCCGGGATTTTGCCCGAGCCTCCGCAGAAGTGAGTGGCAGCAGTTGGGGAGGGGGCTGAACACAGTGGAGGGGGGGGCCCTGCCCAGGTGGGCCTCATCCTCCCCAGCCGCCTCTCCTGGGCCCTCGGACTGCAGGGGGGGAGCTGATTTTCTCTTTTCTCCCCCCCCCCAAACTCCAGGCAGCAGCAGCAGCTGGAAAGGGAGCAACAGGAGCAGGCCGAACGAGAGCGGCGGGTGACAATCTCAGGTGGGTCCCTGGGGAGCGGTGGGGGGTGACGAGCAGCACCCAGTGGGTGACCCCAACCCTCCCTCCCTCTCCCAGGCGAGTGTGGGGTGCAAAACCCCTTTTCTGTTTCAGGACCTTGGCCGGTAATGGCTCTGGGGAGAGACTTGGAAATTTGCCTGGAGGGTTATGGGGGGGGTTTGCAGGGTGGGGGGTGCCCTCGACAAAGCCTTTCCGCCCCCCAACATAAGTGGGGTGACCTCGCACCCAAAAGGGAAGACTGTGGGTGGGAGGAGGCCGGCCGGCCTCTGAGCGCCTGAAGAATAAACAATTGGTTTAGTGTGGATTAACGCGCCCAGGCTGAGGATTTGGGGGGGGGGGGAGAGAATGGGATGGAGAGTGTTCTGCTAAATGGTCAATCTCACATCTTCACCCATGCTTAAAGCGGTACGGCCCCCCTTTTAGCAGATGTGGCTTTTCCCCACCCAAGCATCCTGGGAACTGTAGTTTGGGGGGGTGCTGGGGGTTGTCAGGAGAGCCCTATACTCCCCTCCCAGAGGTACAATTGTCAGAGTGGCTTTAACAGTCACTCCCTCTTCTCAGGGGTCTCTGGGAATTGTCGCTCTATGTGGGGAAGAGGGAGTTCTGGGAATTGTAGTTCTAGGAGTAGAAGAGGGAGTTCTGGGAGTTGTAGTTCT
>JAXCMG010000044.1:1891361-1959728 GCA_034642415.1 Podarcis siculus | reverse complement strand
ATAATAATAATAATAATAATAATAATAATAATAATAATAATAATAATAATAATAAACTTTTATTTATACCCCGCCCTTCCCGGTTCAAAAACCGGGCTCAGGGCGGCTAACAAGAAATTTAAAACACTTAATTATCAAAGCAGCATAAAATACAGTATAAAAACATAAATAACAATAAAATTCAAAAATCAATTAGATAATCCCCAGGGCTAGCTGGCTGAATTGGTCCTACTTGGGCCAGCGAGGAGGCCAGGGGAGAATTAGCTGTGGGGTCTCAGAGTGGGTGATCTTCATAAAAGGGGAGGGAAGAGAATGGAAATAAAAGATCAGGCTGAATTCAAATTAAAGGCCAGGCGGAATAGCTCTGTCTTACAGGCCCGACAGAAGGGGGTTAAATCCTGAAGGGCCCTGGTCTCATGGGACAGAGCATTCCACCAGGTCGGAGCCATCACTGAGAAGGCCCTGTCCCTGGGGGAGGATAGACTTATATCTGCTAAGTATCCCCGTAGAACCATAGAAGGGCACCCCAGGGCTCATCTAGCCCAACCCGCCAAATTGCAGGAATCATGGCTGACTTCAAACGTACCTGGAGCCTTCCGTGAGCAGAGGGTACCCACTTAGCTCTCGCTGCTGGGTTTCTTTTAAGACCGGGCTGGGTGGAGAGGTATCTGTGCCCCCACCAGGCGCCGCTGAACTACAACTCCCATCCTCCTCCGTGGCCTGGGCTGATGGGAGTTGGCACCCAAGCACAGCTTTCTGAGCTGATTCAGGGACTCTGCGGCATCTAAGAAAAGCATGGGGGGCGTTTCTGTTGCCAACGAAAAAGAGAAAATTTTCTGTGGAAGCAAAACATGCAAGGCAGGAAGAGAGGCAATCAAACCTGCCCCCCAGTGTCCCCCCCCATAGGCAAATACTTCCTGTATGAGGGCTGTGCAGGCTGCCTCCCGCCCAGCCCTGTTCCCAAGCAGTGTGGTACAGTGGTTAGAGCGTCGGACTGGCACCGAGGAGAGACCTGAATTAGAATCCCCCACTCAGCCACAAAGCTCACTGTTGCTGCATCTCTCTGTTGCTGTTTGTGGGGGAGAATTAAATGAGGGAGGGGAGAACCTGGAGCGCCACCTTGGAAATAAAAGTGGGATAGGAACGCAATAAAATAATCACAATATGATTATCAGTTATTGGCTTCATTATTGGTGCTCCCTTGGGGCCAAACAAGATCGGCTGTTGGTTTTTGCAGCGAACGCACCTGGTTTTTGTTAACGAAATAGCAGCCCCGGGGAGGGAGGTGGTTTTCCTGCAGGGAAAAACCCCCCTTCCGAAGCAGCTGTTTGCATTTCGTGGAAAACTCGATGGCAGCTGCCTGTTTGGCGGGTCTGATGCTGCAAAGCTTAGCCTGTCCCCCTGAAATCCTTCCTTTACTTTCTCGGCACCCCCAGGATGAAATCCGCCGGAGCGATCACCGGTTCGGAACCTGCTGGTGGCGGCGGAGGAGGAGACGAGTCGGAGCTGGAACGGGTGAAACAGGTAAACCTGCCTTTTTGGGTCCAAGCTACCGTCATCTAGAACCAGAGAAGGGGGACACCCTAGAGTCATCTAGTCTAACCCCCTGCAATGCAGGAATCTCAGCCTATTATTATTATTATTTAAATTAAAGATTTTCTTGGTTTACAAAAGTATGTGCAATGTCTCGCTCTCCTTTTTTTCCAAGTAACATTTTTTACAGATCAGCTAATGATTATTTCAAAGATACTCCTTTTTAGGCGGGTTGGGGGGTTCTGTTCTGTTCTTTCCCTGGTGCCAGAGTTGTTGGGGGGGGGTCCTGTCTTCTCCCTCTTCCCTTTGGGCCCTAAATGCATGTCTTTCCAACCCCCACCCTAGGAACTCTTGCAGGAGGTCCGGCGGGAATTACAGAAAATGAAAGAGGAGATCATACAGGGTAAGTAATGAAGGCTTTTGGGTTTTTTAAAAAATAAGTGGTATATAAATTTTACAAAATAAATTCTATATATACCGTATTTTTCGCTCCATAAGACGCACTTTTTTCTTCCTAAAAAGTAAGGGGAAATGTTTGTGCGTCTTATGGAGCGGATGCGTGGTCCCTGGAGCCAAATTGCCCAGGGGCAAAAAGCAGATCATGCTTTGGGGGGGGAGAGGGAAGGGGGTGTTGAAACAAAGCCGCTGGTGGGCAAGCGATCGGGAGGGAGATAAGGGATGCTAGCAATAAAGGAGGCTGCCTGGGAGGGGGCAGGTAAAAGCCCATGGATCCTCAGACAGCTAAACTTGCAAGGAGAGAAATTAGAAGAAAAGGAGGAGCAAAAAGCTGCTCCAGTTAAGGAAAAGGCACTAAGGCAAACAAGAGGGAAGGGGGTGCTGAAAGGAAACAACTGATCAGCGAGCGATCGGGAGGGAGATAAGGGATGCTGATAAAAGAGGCTGCCTGGGAGAGAGGAGGTAAAAGCCCATGGATCCTCAGAATTTTTGCATTGGGTCACCCCAAATTCACCATCAGATCACATAGCATGTCCATGGCTGCAGCCTGCACGAAAAAAATCACGCACCCACTGTTGATGGGGCCGCAATGGTGCAAAAACGTGGTTACAAAGCACAGATCCACATGGATCCTCAGGATTTTTGCATTGGGCTACCCCAAACTCACCGTCAAATCACATGTCTGTGGCCACAGCATGAAGCACAAAAATGATACATCCACTGTTTCGTTCAGAATATTTGTTTTCTTGTTTTCATCCTCTAAAAACTAGGTGCGACTTATGGCATGAAAAATATGGTATGCAGTCATACCTCGGGTTGAAGTAGCTTCGGGTTGAGCGTTTTCGGGTTGCGCTCTGCGGCAACCAGGAAGTAACGGAACATGTTACTTCCGGGTTTCGCCGCATGTGTAGATGCTCAAAATGATGTCACACATATGCACGGAAGCGGCGAATCACGACCCGCGTATGCGCAGACGCGGGTTGCATTCTGCTCTGGATGCGAACAGGGCTCTGGAACGGATCCTGTTCGCATCCTGAGGTACCACTGTATAACCTACAGCTGTCTTCCCCACCCTGGGGCTGTCCAGCTGTGTTGGACTACAACTCCCATGAGCCAGAGTGTTGCATCGACTGTGCTGGCAGGGGCTGATGGGATTTGTAGTCTGAAGCAGCTATGCAAAGCCCCCCCCCCCCCAGGGGTTGGAAAAGCCTGGCTTTTCTAGACAACGCTGGAATATTTTGGATCGCTGAAAGGGCCGGCTTCATATTTTCGTTTTCTCTCTCTCTCTCTCTCGCCGCAGCATTTGTGACAGAGCTACGGAAGCGGGGGTCTCCTTAGTGCAACCCCCCTCCACACAAGAAAGAACCCCCCCCAACTTGCCGGTGCCTCCTGGAGCCAGCAGTTCAATCCTCCGAAACGTGCAGGAAAGAATAAAAGCGGAAGAAGATAAAAAGAACGAACTTGATCACCCCTTTTCTCCCCACGCCCACCCCCCACAAGTGCACCAGATGAGCTCCACACAAAAAACACACACACACCTTTTCCCATCGGCTCCCAGGCCCCCGCTGTGCAATTTCCGGGGAGGGGGGAAAGGAGAATTTGTGGCAGCCCCCCACCCCAGGAAGGGCAGGACCCCCACCTGTGCCTTACCCTGAGCAATAGCAGCACCCCTCCTTCGTCCTCTGCTTCCTCCCCGCCCGCCCCCCGCCACAACGAGGGGCTTGTTCCCGCAGGAGGTGTGCAAGGGGGGGTGCGTTTCCCTGGCGGAACTGGCTCCTTCCCCCCCCCTCCCGCCACCACTTAACACTGTGCCATTCCCAGAGAGGGCTAGACTCTCCATCACTCGCAAATCATCCTTTTTCACGCTTGGACCAAGACGCCTCTGTCTGTTTTTTCTTTCTCTCCTCCCCCCCCCCAAAAAAAACATGGCATGGGAAGGGGGGTGCGCAGGCAGCCCAGCCAGGCACCCTCAGATGTTTTGGGGGGCAGGCAGTGGCGCAAGAAACACCTGTTTTTCCCGGGCTTCAGGGAATCGCATCAGCTTAACCAAACTGGAGAAGTTTCCTTTCCTTTGAAGGTAGCGGTCAGCAACTGGGTTGCCTCAAAGGCCAAACCTGCCCTAACTTTCCAGAGCTTCCTTCCTCTCCTAAACCAGCAACTTTTCCCTTTTTAGCTAAGGCAGCAGGACCCCTCCTTCTTCCAGACACGATGCCAGGGGTTGGGTTTGCGATAAGGGGACCAAGGAATGAAACAAAGGTGGCCTGAACTTTCTCTGTAGTTTGGGGGCGCAATTATATATTTTCCCCAGCGGAAGGGTGACAAACCGCAGCGTTCCCGCTGCTGGTAATTTGACCCGGGCCAAATTCCGGCCACCTAGTTGCCAACCACAACCTTTTTTATTTTTTAAAAAGGCACCCTTACTTGCAATGCACGCCCCCCTCTCGCTAGTCATGCATGCCCATCCCTGGAAGATGGACCACTTTGCTGAAAAGGACAGCTTCCACGGCCCTCTCCCCAAGTAATAATATTTACCACCCTACTTCTTAGTAACTTCTCTCATTTCACACGCTCTCTCTTGTTGGGCTCATTCTGAAAAAAAAAATATTTTACTCAACCCCACCCATCTCTCTGCTCTCACCTCTCTGGGTAATGATTTGTTTTTATTTTTAATAATAATAAAAAAGAGGATTTCGCTCCCCTCTGCCTCCTATCGGGAAGCGCCGAGGGGAAAGCAAGGCAGGGTTCTTGGCTTTTCTACTGAGCTGTAATTTTTTGACTTTTGTTATTTTTTTGTCTAGCTGGATGGAATATTATATTTTGATTTTTTTAATTATTATTATTATTATTATTACTGAACTGCCGGGTATTTCTGCCCACCCTCTGGCCTCACCGCACATGTTCACCTGCAAATCGGCACTAGGGTCTTGGGCACATGCACCAAACTTCTCTAGGAATAAATCTTTTCCTTTTTTGTAAAATTGCAAAAAAAAAGGGCCTCTGTGTGGTTTTTCCCTCTCTTACTGGTGGTGCTCTCACTGGGCTCAGAGAATTGTATGTGGGATAGGTAAAGGTAAAGGCCATTTGTGTCCGACTCTAGGGTTGTGCGCTCATCTCACTCTAGAGGCCGGGAGCCGGCGCCGTCCGAGGACACATCCGGGTCACGTGGCCAGCGTGACGAAGCTGCTCTGGCGAGCCAGCACCAGCGCAGCGCACGGAAACGGCGTTTACCTTCCCGCTATAAAGCGGTACCTATTTATCTACTTGCACTTAAGGGTGCTTTCGAACTGCTAGGTGGGCAGGAGCTGGGACTGAACGACGGGAGCTCACCCTGCCGCGGGGATTCGAACCGCCGACCATGCGATCGGCAAGTCCTAGGCACTGCGGTTTTACCCACAGCGCCACCCGCGTCCCCTGTATGTGGGATAGCAGAAAGGAAAAACCCCTTCCTGGTGTTTGTTTGCAAATGGATAAGAAATGGGAGGTACCGTATTTTTCACTCTATAAGACGCACTTTCCCCCTCCTATAAAGTAAGGGGAAATGTGTATGCGTCTTGCGGAGCGGATGCAGGCTGCACGGCTATCCCAGAAGCCAGAACAGAGAGAGGGATCGCTGCGCAGCGATCCCTCTTGCTGTTCTGGCTTCTGGGATTCAGATTTTTTTTTCTTGTTTTCCTCCTCCAAAAACTAGGGGCGTCTTGTGGTCTGGTGCGTCTTACAGATCGAAAAATACGGTAGTTGATGAGGATTACGGCAGCCTTTCTCAACCTGTGGGGTCCCCAGATGTTGTCGAACTACAACTCCCATCACCCCTAACTAGCAAGGCCAGAGCTCAGGGATGATGGGAGTTGTAGTCCAACAACATTTGGGGACCCGCAGGTTGAGAACCGCTGGATTACGGGGTCTCCTCCTGTTTTGAGGTCTGAAGCTATGAACTGGCATTTCGAATCCTAGACAAAGGTGTTAGAGGAGTGACGCAGCATCAAAAAAACCCCCAATGCTATTATTCCAGGCTGCATCAACAGAAGTCTAGTGTCCTGATTAAGGGAAGTCATAGTCCCACTGTTCTGCCTTGGTCAGGCCACACCTGGAGTCCTGTGTCCAGTTCTGGTCTCTAGTTATCTCCCGCTTGGATTACTGCAATATGCTCTACGTGGGGCTCCCTTTGAAGGTGACCCGGAAACTCCAATTAATCCAGAATGCAGCAGCTAGACTGCGGACTGGCAGCGGCCGCTGAGACCATATAACACCAGTCCTGAAAGACCTACACTGGCTCCCAGTACGTTTCTGAGCACTGGCTTGGAACGTTTCAAAGTGTTGGGGCTGACCTTTAAAGCCCTAAATAGCCTCAAAGGGCCAGTATACCTGAAGGAGCGTCTCCACCCCCATCATTCTGCCTGGATACTGAGGTCCAGCGCCAAGGGCCTTCTGGCAGTTCCCTCACTCCGAGAAGCCAAGTTACAGGGAACCAGGCAGAGGGCCTTCTTGGTAGTGGCACCCGCCCTGTGGAACGCCCTCCCACCAGATGTCAAGGCAATAAACAACTATTTTACTTTTAAAAGACAACTGAAGGAGGCCCTGTTTAGGGAATATTTTAATGTGTGACACTGTATTGTTTTTAATATTCGGTTGGAAGCCGCGCAGAGTGGCTGGGGAAACCCAGCCAGATGGGCAGAGTATAAATAATAAATTATTATTATTATATTATCACAATTTAAGGATGTTGACAGGCTGGAAGGTGGGCAGAGGAGGGAGACCGCGTCTTGAAACTTCAGAGGAAGACTTGAGGGAGTTTGGGATGTTTAGCCAGGGGTTCGGAAAGCTAGCCTTGTGAGGAACGGTTGAAGGAGTTGGGTACGTTCAGCATGGGAAAGAGGAGACTGAACCCCTTCGAATATTTCAACAGCTCTGCCATGGAAGATGGAGCAAGCTTGTTTTCTCCTGTTCTGGAGGAGGGGACCCGAACCAATGGACTCTGGTTACAAGAAAGGAAGTTCCAGCTAAACGTTGGGAAGAACTTTCTGATGGTAAGAGCTGTCTGACTCCATTGGAAGGTGGTGGACTCTCCTTCCTTGGAGGTTTCTAAGCAGAGGTTGGGTGGCCATCTGTCAGGGATGCTTTAGCTGAGATTCCTGCATTGCAGGGGGTAGGACTGGATGACCTTAAGTACCCCTTCCGATTTATGATCAAAAGAGGTTTAAAGTCAGTCTTAAGACAAATTTTTAAAAATGTAGTATAAACACTGACAATTGGGAAACACTGGCCTGAGAGCGCCCTGGTTGGAGAACAGCCTTGATCAAAGGTCATGGGCTTTGAAGACACTTGAACTCAGGACGCAAGGGAGAAACATGCTAAGAGGAAGGCACACTTGGCAAATCCACACCGTGATCAACTCCTGCCCGGGAACCAATGTCCCCTCTGTGGAAAGACGTGTGGATCCAGAATTGGCCTCCACAGTCACTTATGGACTCACTTTTAAAACTGTGTTTATGGAAGACAATCTTACTCGGCTACAAGGGATCGCCAAAGAAAGAACGAACGACATAGCCAAGCAGGGCTGGGGAGTAGAAGCAGGTGCCAGGGTGGGTAAACAAGGAACTTCTGGCTGGAGAAATGCAATGCTATAGACGGATTCTGAAGAACCAAGATCTATTGCGTGTTCAATTGGCATAGCTGTCAACTTACAGATTTGAAAATAAGGGACCAGCAGCCTCGAAAATAAGGGATCAGCAGCCAAAATAAGGGATTTTCCCAGCACAGCTATGTTCAACTTCTAAGCCCCTCCGAGCCAAAGGCAGAAAGCCCGGCCAGCAGCCAAACGAAGCTTCAAGCGGTGGTTCCCACAGCACAGCAACCCGGCAAAGGGGATGCAGCAAGGGAAACCACCGTCACCTCTCCGCTGGGAAGCGCTGAGCAAAGGCGAGTCCCCAGGCAACACGGCCGATTTGATTGGCACAAGGCATGCAAGCTCCACCCCCCAGTCGTTCTTAGACTCCTTATTGGGTGAGCAACGCAGCCAAGCAACACAGTTGGAGCCTCCCTCCTCCCTGGCCGGCAGGGAGGGATGGAGGGAGAGGAGCTGCTTCCTTGGAAACCCGGGAAATTTAAGGGACATCGTCAGTAAGGGACAGCAGCGGGACACGGCGTTGGGATAAGGGAGTTTCCCGCCAAATAAGGGACAGTTGACAGCTATGTCAATTGGCCTTACTGCATTTGTTACGGATTTCAGCTTTAGGTACCAGCAGTCCTAAGCATTCAGCTCTCATGAACCTTAGCTATTAACCTCAAATTTAATTTGCGCCCGGCCTACACTGGCTGGCAGCATCTCTCTGGGGGTTGCCAGGGTGGTGTTCTCCCAGCCACACCTGCAGGTGCCATTGCGGATGGAATCTGGAACGTTCTGCAAGCGAAGCAGGCGCTCTTCGGCTGACCCACCTCTCATTTTTAAGGGTGGGAGAAGGGAGAGATTTGACGAAAAGGGCCAGTGGTTGAAGCAGGTCTTCTCGAAAGACAATATTGCCACCTGCTGGCCGTTTGCATTTCCAGTGCTATTTAAGGCTGTCTTACTTTCTGCCACGGTGCGCCCCACTTTGGGATCCATACATGCATTCTGGGGACCAGTTTTTTAATCTCTCGCCGTGTATTTGCACGGCGGTAGTAGGGCTCCTGTCGTGGCCCGCCTTGGATCAGGCTGCCTGTTGCAAGACCAGTGCCTTGGGTCTTTCCAGCTGTTTTTGGACTACAGTTGAGGGGAAAGAAGTATTTGATCCCCTGCTAAATTTGCCCGTTTGCCCTCTGGGATTACAGGTAAGACCTCTCCCTTACAGCAGGTGCTTCTAATCTCAGCTCATTGGTGAAGATACCAGGTAGCCTGACACCTGGCTGGCTGATGGGGGATCAAATACTTATTTCACTCATTATAATGCACATCATTATATAATGTATGGAATGTAAGGAATGTGATGTATGGAAGTGAGAGCTGGACCATAAAGAAGGCTGATCGCCGAGGAATGGATGCTTTTGAATTCTGGTGCTGGAGGAGACTCTTGAGTCCCATGGACTGCAAGAAGATCAAACCTCTCCATTCTGGAGGAAATCAGCCCTGAGTGCTCACTGGAAGGACAGATCCTGAAGCTGAGGCTCCAGTACTTTGGCCACCTCATGAGAAGAGAAGACTCCCTGGAAAAGACCCTGATGTTGGGAAAGGTGGAGGGCGCAAGGAGAAGGGGATGACGGAGGACGAGATGGTGGGACAGTGTTCTCAAAGCTACCAGCATGAGTCTGACCAAACTGCGGGAGGCAGTGGAAGACAGGAGGGCCTGGCGTGCTCTGGTCCAGGGGCTCATGAAGAGCTGGACATGACTAAATGACGAAACAACAAACAACAACAATGCACATCAATCTCTGATTTTTGTCTTCTGGGTTTCTGGGGGTTTTCCTGTTGTTATTCTGTCTCTCTCAGCTACAATAAACCTACCATGAAAATTAATGGACTGGTCATTTCTTCGTCAGACGGCAAACGGGCAAATTTAGCAGGGGATCAATACGTTTTCCCCCTCACTGTACAATCCCCATCATCCCTGACCACTGGTCCTGCTCCTGATGGGACCTGTAGTCCAAAAGGAGCTGGAGACCCAAGTTTGGGAAACCCTGGATCCTGGGATCCTTCCTTTGGAACGCAGCTGACCCAGCCAAGAGTTTAAGGAGATAAGAAAAGCTTGCTGGGTCAAGAGTAGGCCCCTGTCTAGTCTAGCATCCTGTTCTCAGTGGCCATAATAAAATGAGAGCTTCCTGGATCAGACCAATGGTCCATCTAGTCCAGCATCCTCAGAGTCAACAAGAAGATGCAACAAAGATAAGCCAGCAAGCAGGATCTGAGCACAAGAGCAATTCTCCCTTCCTGCGATTTCCAGAACTGGCATTCAGAAGCAAATGGCTAATAGCCATCGATAGCCCATGATTTTTTCCAATTCTCTTTTAAAGCCATTCAGGTAGGCGGCCTTCGCTGCCTCCTGCAGGATCTGCATGAAGAAGGGCTTTCTTTATTGGACCAGGCGAGCCTCATCTAAAAATAGGAATTCAAGGGGCAGTTTTGGGAAGGCCAAGCAAGGAAGGACAAGGTCACCTCGAATTGGTTTCGGTTCTCTTCTCCCACCCCCCACCCCCCGTATTTCATTGCCGGTAATCCTCTGCCCTGTTACTCTGTGGGTTCGCTTCTGCCTCCCATCTAAGCAAAGGCAGTCGATGAAAGTGCTTTTAAGGAAATTAATTATTTAAGTGGCTCGGCAGAAGGCATTTCGATGATGCACAAAGTGTTTTCGTCTTAAAGGGACAGCAGCGTTTGGTTTTGCTGATGGCTATCATCAAATACGGAGGCTTTCCCATAATGCACCACATATCGGTACAGTCATACCCTGGGTTACAGCCGCTTCAGGTTGTGTCTTTTCGGGTTGCGGACTGCCAAAACCCAGAAGTACCAAAACGGGTTACAATGGTACCTCGGGTTAAGTACTTAATTCATTCCAGAGGTCCGTTCTTAACCTGAAACTGTTCTTAACCTGAAGCACCACTTTAGTTAATGGGGCCTCCTGCTGCTGCCGCGCTGCCGGAGCCCGATTTCTGTTCTCATCCTGAAGCAAAGTTCTTAACCTGAAGCACTATTTCTGGGTTAGCGGAGTCTGTAACCTGAAGTGTATGTAACCCGAGGTACCACTGTACTTCCGGGTTTTGGCGCAGAAGGGCTAAATCATGCTTTGCGCATGCGGAGAAGTGCCAAATTGCAACCCACACATGCGCAGACGCGGTTTGCGAACCTGCATCCCACACGGATCACGTTCGCAACCTAAGCATCCACTGTACTTTGATCATTGTGCTGGGCTCCTTTGGGATGGGGTGCTGAAAGTTTTCTCCCCTTCTTGGGAGGGTCTGGCTGAGGCTGCTGGGCGTCCTAACCCAAAAGGCAGCAGAGAATGCCAGGCTGGGGAAAAGCTGTTTTAGGGCACATTGAGAGGGCTTCAGTTCGGGGCCAGAACAGTGCCACCCTCTCCCCAAACACCCCGTCCTCCCTCAAAGACCGTGGATGGATTTGCTCTGCCTGATTCCTACATGTTAATACAGTGATCCAATATTAGCAGGAGTGGAATCCCCCCAACCACTGTAAATGGGGAATGAAGCTCGGAGGAACCTGAAAGCGGCTCCCAGACCACCTCCCGAAAACCCCAGCTCTGTAAGTGGCGGAAAAGAAGATCGCTGCACCATTTCAATGCTGAAAAGCAGAACATGCCCTGGCCGTGTTTTTAAATCCATGGCCTCAGGGCATCGGTTCTCTCTCCCCAATGCCAGAATCTGGGAAATGTTTAAATGCTATAGAACAAACGCCAGAAAACAGGAAGCTTCGGCCACCACAGTTCGGGGTTACCACGATGAACACACCAACCTGTTGTGTTAATAAAGGTAAAGGTAAAGGTACCCCTGCCCGTACGGGCCAGTCGTGTCCGACTCTAGGGTTGTGCGCCCATCTCACTTAAGAGGCCGGGGGCCAGCGCTGTCCGGAGACACGTCCGGGCCACGTGGCCAGCGTGACAAAGCTGCTCTGGCGAGCCAGCACCAGTGCAGCACACGGAAACGCCGTTTACCTTCCCGCTATAAAGCGATACCTATTTATCTACTTGCACTTAGGGGTGCTTTTGAACTGCTAGGTGGGCAGGAGCTGGGACCGAAAGACGAGAGCTCACCCCGCCGCGGGGATTCGAACCGCCGACCATGCGATCGGCACGCCCTAGGCACTGAAGTTTTACCCACAGCGCCACCCGCGTCCCGTTGTGTTAATACTGCCATATAGTTTAGGGAACAAGCTGTACTACCAAAATGATTAAGGTTTTAAATGATAATTTTAGGTTATATTTTAGTGATCAAGATTTAATATATATATATTTTTAACTGTTGTCTCTGTTGTACCCAATTGCAATTCAATGTATCCCTGTTATGTTTTATGATTTTCCTGATATTGTAAGTGACCCGGAACTGGTCTGTGACCGTAATAATAAAATTCATTCATTCACACACCACCCAGTATAACACATAGTCAACCAGGGCTAAAGAACCCCTGACCGATAGCCAACTGTACTTGGAGGGGGACCCCCAGCGGTCATCTAGTCCAACCCCCTGCCATGCAAGATTCCCCACACCCATCCACTGCCCTTGCAGCTTCTCCCCACGATCAGCGAGGCTGAGAGCTTTTTTCTCTGCGATTTGGGTTGTTTTTTTAATAGATTCAGTATTTACACACTTGGAAAAGCCCGAGAAACTCAGCACCACAGGGTAGGTTGGGACGCGGGGCTTTCGCACCCCGAATCCTGCGTAGGCCAGGATCCCTGCGGCGCCCTTCGCCGTCCAGCAAGGGGGAACCTCGCGGCGCAGCCGGCAGTCAGGCGCAGTTTTAGGAAGCCGCCTCTCTCTCTCTCTGCCCGCCATCCCTGTTATTTCTTGGGGGAGGCCGAGACCTCCACAAGGACCCGGTTGAGCTCCCGCAGCCGGGCGTCCAGTGTCTCCACGGTCAAGTTCAGCTCGGCCACCTGCTCCTGCAGGCTCTCGAGGGTGCTGCTCAGCTCGTCCTCCTTCTTCTTGCTGTTGGTGGTTTGGCGGGAGTATTCCAGGAAGATGCACAGGCCCCCCACCCCAAAGACGATGGCTTCGCCCAGCAGTTCCGCCCCCAGTTCTGCAGCCGCTTCTTCATTCAGCGGCTTGATGGCGGCTCCACGGAAGCCCATGATGCGCATCTTGGCTCGCATCTCCACCCAGTGGTACACTGCAAGAGGAAAAGGAAGAGTGAGGAATGTCAGGGGTGCTGGGCCTGCACCTTCCAGGCATCACTTATTTTTTAATTTTTACTTTGACAAAGTAAAAGGTAAAGGGACCCCTGACCATTAGGTCCAGTCGTGGCCGACTCTGGGGTTGTGGCGCTCATCTCGCTTTACTGGCCAAGGGAGCCGGCGTACAGCTTCCGGGTCATGTGGCCAGCAGGACTAAGCCGCTTCTGGTGAACCAGAGCAGTGCATGGAAACGCTGTTTACCTTCCCGCCAGAGTGGTACCTATTTATTTACTTGCACTTTGACGTGCTTTCGAACTGCTAGGAGGGCAGGAGCAGGGACCGAGCAACGGGAGCTCACCCCGTCGCAGGGATTCGAAATCGACCTTCCGATCGGCAAGTCCTAGGCTCTGCGGTTTAACCCACAGCGCCACCCGTGTCCTACTTTGACAAAGTAATAACCATAAATAAATAAGAATAAAAACGTGCAGCCCACGCCCGAGACCATTCCATTGTAACTATCCAACATCCCAAAATTTCAACACCCCTTGCAATGGTTTGACCTCTTTCAGTTTTAACAGTATAAATTCTACAAATACCTTCCATATCTCCTCAAAATAATTTCTCCTGCATATTTCCCATCTTACCTGAATGGCACATGTTAATGTGTCATTAACAGCCAAATCCCACACCTCTTTGTACCGTTCTTCCATTTTATATTCACCTTTCCCCTTCCACTTCCTAGCTGTAATAATTTGTGCAGCTGTCAATAAATTTGTGAGCGAGTCCTTCGTAGCCTGTGAACCTTCCACCCCATCATAAATTGATAATAATGCTTTGGTCAGCTTTAACCCAGTGATTTCTGTTATCTCCTTAAACACCCTTTGCCAAAAAATTGTACATATATACACCCCCCACATTTGAATATAGCTCCCAGTTTCTTGGTATCCCCTCCAACATAACACTGAATATCCCTTGTTTATGTGATTTAATCTGACTGGTATTAAATACCATCTCCAAATTAATTTATAATAATTTTCTTTTAGGGACGCGGGTGGCGCTGTGGGTAAAAGCCTCAGCTCCTAGGGCTTGCCGATCGAAAGGTCGGCGGTTCGAATCCCCGCGGCGGGGTGCGCTCCCGTTGCTCGGTCCCAGCGCCTGCCAACCTAGCAGTTCGAAAGCACCCCCGGGTGCAAGTAGATAAATAGGTACCGCTCTGGCGGGAAGGTAAACGGCGTTTCCGTGTGCGGCTCTGGCTCGCCAGAGCAGCGATGTCACGCTGGCCACGTGACCCGGAAGTGTCTCCGGACAGCGCTGGCCCCCAGCCTATAGAGTGAGATGGGCACACCAACCCCAGAGTCTGTCAAGACTGGCCCGTACGGGCAGGGGTACCTTTACCTTTACCTAATTTTCTTTTATCCTTATGGACAACATTTTCAAAGTGTGTTTCTCCCATATTTTCTCCCCGGACCCTGAGGTCATCCTCTGAGGCCTTTTTGTGTGTGTTTCCTCCAAGAGAGGCCTGGAGGGTATATTTTGTAGGGGTTTTTAATTGTAATTTTAATGTTGCAAATTGCCCTGAGATCTGTTGATGGAAGGGCAGTATGGAAATGTTATGAATAAAAATAACACCCCAATTTTCACCATGGCAGACATTGTGGAGTTCGGAAAGGTTCAGAAAAGGGCAGCTGAAACAATCAAGGAGATGAAGAGACTCCCTAATAATAATAATAATAATTTATTTATACCCCGCCCATCTGGCTGAGTTTCCCCAGCCACTCTGGGCGGCTCCCAATCAAGTGTTAAAAGCAATACAGTATTAAACATTAAAAACCTCCCTAAACAGGGCTGCCTTCGGATGTCTTTTACAAATAAGATAGCTGCTTATTTCCTTCACATTTGAAGGGAGGGCGTTCCACAGGGCAGGCACCACCACTGAGAAGGCCCTGTCTAGTTCCCTGTAGCTTTGCTTCTCGCAATGAGGGAACTGCCAGAAGGCCCTTGGTGCTGGATCTCAGTGTCTGGGTTGACTAATGGGGGTGGAGACGCTCCTTCAGGTATACAAGACCGAGACTGTTTAGGGCTTTCAAGGTCAGCACCAACACTTTGAATTGTGCTCGGAAATGTACTGGGAGCCAATGCATATCTCTCAGGACTCCCCTGTGAGGAAATGCTGCAGTGTTTGAGACTTTTTTATTTCAGAGAAAAGGCGGCATGATTCAAGACTATAACAATGCTTGTGCGGTTGCTTCCAAACCTGCCATCTTGTGCATATTAAGTTAGAATCCATCTGAGAGAGAGTCTCCTGAACCAGTCGCACTAGTTTCAAGGTAAATGCCTGAGCAGGGCAGTTAAGAATGGACTTTTACTATTTACAGAGAACAGTTATGTTCTTGCGGATAAAGTGATTAAATGTGAGTTTGATGATTCCTGAATTGCTGTGGCTTGGACCAAATGACACTTAGGGTCCCTTCCAAGTCTACGATTCTATGATCCTATTTCTGTCCTCCAGGGCAGGACACCTTCTGCAAAACATCATTTAATGGAACAGATGCCCATGAACCATAAAAAGTCAGGGGTCAGCAATTTTTTTCAGCAGAGCTGGACCTCAGTATCTGGGCAGAATGATGGAGGTGGAGACGTTCCTTCACGTATACTGGACTGAGGCCATTTAGGGCTTTAAAGGTCAGCACCACATTTGAATTGTGCTCAGAAACATCCTGGGAGCCAATGTAGGTCTTTCAAGATCGGTGTTATGTGGTCCCAGCGGCCGCTCCCAGTCACCAGTTTAGCTGCCGCATTCTGGATTAGTTGTTGTTTACGGATCAACTTCAAAGGTAGCCCCGCATAGAGCACATTGCAGTAGTCCAAGCGAGAGATAACCAGAGCATGCACTACTCTGGCATGGTAGTCTGCAGGCAGGGAGGGTCTCATCCTGCGTACCAGATGGAGCTGGTAGACAGCCGCCCTGGACACAGAATTAACCTGCGCCTCCATGGACAGCTGTGAGTCCAAAATATAGAAGGCAGCGCACCTGGTCCTTTGGGGGCACAGTTACCCCATTCAGGACCAGGGAGTCCTCCACACCCGCCTGCCTCCTGTCCCCCAAGAGCAGTACAGTGGTACCTCAGGTTAAGTACTTAATTCATTCCGGAGGTCCGTTCTGAACCTGAAACTGCTCTTAATCTGAAGCACCACTTTAGCCAATGGGGCCTCCTGCTGCTGCCGCAGCACAATTTCTGTTCTCACCCTGAAGCAAAGTTCTTAACCTGAAGCACTATTTCTGGGTTAGCGGAGTCTGCAACCTGAAGCGTCTGTAACCTGAAGTACCACTGTACTGTCTTGTCAGGATTCAACCTCAATCTGTTAGCCGCCATCCATCCTCCAGCCGCCTCCAGGCACTCACACTTGGGAAACTCCCTGCCTGTGGACACCAGGCGGATCAAGATCCCCTTTGCTCAGCCAAGCCGGAGGCTTAGAAAGTTGCTGTGAGTTCTAGTATCTGTTTCCAGTCTATTGATGAATTTAAATTTGGATTTCTAACTTGGTTTTTAACTTTTCACTGATTTGTTTTCACTGCTTTGTTCTCTTTGTAAACCGCTTTGGTGGTTTTTCCAAACAACCCAGCGCTGTACAAATTTTATTGAATAAAATTAATTAATAATTTATTTATTTAATTAATAAATTTATTAATAAAACTCCCTGCCACTGGGTCAGGGGGCTCCGCCTCCTCCTCCGCTTTCCCACGTGCTGCCCGGGAAGGGGACCTCTCAATGTCACCGTCGTAGCTCCCCGATTGGCCCTCGTCTCCTCGGAGACCCGCCCCCCTCGCCTCCCTATTGGCCCACTCCCCTGGCGTGCCCGCCCACCCTCGCTCCCATTGGCTTCCCTTTCTACCCTGACGGGAGACTCCGCCTATCGCGGGGGGCGCTGCCGCCGCCTGACTCACGTTGCGCGGGGGGCCCGCAGATGTACTGGCGGAAGAAGGGGCTGGCCCGGGCCCCGTCCTTGATGCGCGCCGCCAGGGGCTTGGAGAGCTGCCGGACGCCCAGGTAGAGCAGCTTGGCGATCGGGAAGGCGCCGGCCACCATCCTCGCGCTCCCAGCGGCCCCCGCGCCCAGCGCGGCGCACGCAGACGCCGGGCCGCGCTGACGTCAGCGCGCACGTCACGCCCGACCTCCCCGCCGTGCGTCCGCGACGTCAGCTCGCAGACGCACGCCTGCGTGTCCCGTATGCAAATAGGCCTTATTAATATGCTAATATATTCTCCCCCGCATGACACACCGGGTGAGGTAACGCTGATGAGGCAACATTGAATAATATTGCTTTTTCCTCTCATGAATATGCTAATAAGGCGAGCTGGAATATATTTGGTTTTTCTCCTTGTCATAAATATGCTAATGAGGCGAAGTGGAATATATTATTTTGAATATGCTAATTACATGTGTGCTTCCTGTTTTTACTGTGGTTTGTTTGAATTTTTTTATATATATTTATATATTTCTGGTTTATAAAAAGCAAAACAATTGTTTTCCAGCCTTTTAAAGCAGCGCTCCGAAACGCCGCCCTGACGTGCACTTCCGGCACAGACCGGAAGGAAGGAAGCCGCTCCCATTGCCATAGAGATGGCAGGGGATAGAGAGGTGCGTTGGAACAACGCCGACTGCGGCTGCGCATGTAATATAGGCAATTGATGCGGCCCAGAGGCTGAGGTAATAGAGGTAAAAAACTAGAATCACCCTTTCACTGTCCGTAGAGGGAACTTCCGGGTTCATGTTAGAAGCTGGTCTATGTGTCGCCCTCCCCGCCCCGGGGCAGGAGCCACTGCGGGCGCCTTCGAAAGCCAAAGAAGAAACCCGGAATCTCCTTATCGAGGGGTTGGGCGGCAGCAACTCCCCCCCCCCCACCCTTGCGAAATAAGCTGCAGCACAGAACGGGAAAGAGGCGCTCCTGCTCTTTTCCAATTTCTATTCTTCGTCTGCAAAACGGCCTGGCTTTTAGGAACATAAGCGCGGCTGCCCTTTTAGGCAATCGTAGCCGGTCGAGCTTTTCAGTTTCTCTCTGTCGTCAGTGCTCTTGTGTCACTCTTCCCTTTTGTTCTGTGGCGCACTTCCGCTCTCCGTTACTGGCCGTCATCCGCCTCGGCCAATCACGGTTCGTTCCGCCCTCTCCCCCTCCCTCCCGGGTTTTGGCGGGAAATCTCTCCCTCTTTCATGTGACAGCCCTTGAGATATTTGAAGATGGCTGTCCTGTCAGCTCTCAGTCTTCCCTTCTGCAGGCTACACATACCCAACTCCTTCAACCGTTCCTCATAAGGCTCCTTTGCACATCTTCCAGCTTGTGGCACCCAGAACGGGACACGGGGCTCCAGGGGTGGCCTGACCAAAGTAGAATGTTGTTGTTGTTTAGTCGTTTAGTCGTGTCCACCTCTTTGTGACCCCCTGGACCAGAGCACGCCAGGCCCTCCTGTCTTCCACTGCCTCCCACAGTTTGGTCAAACTCATGCTGGTAGCTTCGAGAACACTGTCCCACCATCTCGTCCTCTGTCGTCCCCTTCTCCTTGTGCCCTCCATCTTTCCCAACATCAGGGTCTTTTCCAGTGAGTCTTCTCTTCTCATGAGGTGGCCAAAGTCTTGGAGCCTCAGCTTCATGATCTGTCCTTCCAGTGAGCACTCAGGGCTGATTTCCTTAGGAATGGATAGGTTTGCTTCTTGCAGTCCATGGGACTCTCAAGAGTCTCCTCCAGCACCAGAATTCAAAAGCATCCATTCTTCGGCAATCAGCCTTCTTTATGGTCCAACTCTCACTTCCATACATCACTACTGGGAAAACCATAGCTTGAACTATACGGACCTTTCTGGAAGAGGGTCCAAGGTTATAAAGACTAGGACTAGCTGCCTGAGAAACAGTTTTTATCCAAATGTTATTTTGGTTTTAAACGCAGTGTAAGGTACTCTCTGGGAGAGTATATTGTATTTAATTATGGGGGAGTTTTTAGGGGGTTAACCAGGCTGGGATAGCAGGCTTGTTGGTTTTGAATGTCTGATGTGGTTTTTTCCAGGTTCGTTGTTCTGTATGGGACAATGACAATAAACTTTAAAGGTAAAGGGACCCCTGACCATTTGGTCCAGTTGTGACCAACTCTGGGGTTGTGGCACTCATCTTGCTTTATTGGCCGAGGGAGCCGGCGTACAGCTTCCGGGTTATGTGGCCAGCAGGACTAAGCCACTTCTGGAGAACCAGAGCAGTGCACGGAAACGCCGTTTACCTGACCTCCAGAGTGGTACCTATTGATCTACTTGCACTTTGACGTGCTTTCGAACTGCTAGGTTGGCAGGAGCAGGGACCGAGCAACGGGAGCTCACCCCGTCGCAGGGATTCAAACCGCCAACCTTCTGATCGGCAAGTCCTAGGCTCTGTGGTTTAACCCACAGCGCCACCCGTGTCCCGTACAATAAAGATTATCGTATCGTAAAAAAAAGTCACCCTGGCTCCACTCCCCAATTTCATTCAGTGTTGCATAGAATCGCCAGGTGCAAAACGATGGAACCTGAGAAGGCAAGGAGAAGAACCTGCCTCTGTGGGAGAGCTGAGCAGCCATTGGCCTTCCTGACCAGACGCCTCCATTTCTCACCTCTTTGAGGTCTCTTGACCTTATTATGGGACGGCTGCAGCCAGACTGACCCAGCCGAGGCCTTCTGGGAGCTGGTTTACTCAGTTAAAAGTGAGGTCCCAAGTCCAAGCACCGTTTGCAACAGAAGCCTCACAATAACCTCAGGTGCACTTCTTGGGTCCCGTAGCGTTGCAGGTCCAGCAGAGAGCAAAGACTTTGGCCGGGCTTGGTATGTATCTAGCGATATCTGTGTTCCGAATCAAAAGTCCCTGCAACTGTGTTTCTAAATAGTCTGGCGTTTGATCCCTGTGATGGTATATTTGATCCCTTGATAGCCGAGGGAAAGTTTAAGGAATGTCTGCATAGGTCTTTGTCATATTTTCATAGACTCAAAGAATTTGTTGAGTTCGAAGGGGCCATGAGGGTCATCTAGTTTGGGGTCATGCAGGTTTATTTTGCCCAATGCGGTGCTCAAATCTGCAACCCTGAGATTCATAGTCTCGTGCTCTACCACCTGAGCCATCCCAGGTCATCTGATTACTTTTTTACTTTGGCCTTTGCATTCACTATTTTTAAGTTTAGTACATTTTTGTAGTTAATTTCATTAATTTCATACTGTAAATAGACCCTTTTTGTGTGTGTGTCACTTCTGTCAATGCAGTGTGCCTGTGATATATGCGATAACCTTAACTCTGTATCTCTTGAGTTTTGGGCTGAATAAGGACACGGGTCGTGTTGGGGTCTAAACCACAGAGCCTAGGGCTTGCCGATCAGAAGGTTGGCAGTTTGAATCCCCACGACAGGTCCCAGCTCCTGCCCACCTAGCAGTTCGAAAGCACGTCAAAGTGCAAGTAGATAAATAGGTACCACTCTGGCGGGAAGGTACACAGCGTTTCCATGTGCTGCTCTGGTTTGCCAGAATCAGCTTAGTCCTGCTGGCCACATGACCCGGAAGCTGTCTGCGGACAAATACCAGCTCCCTCGGCCTATAGAGTGAGATGAGCGCCGCAACCCCAGAGTCATCCGCGACTGGACCTAACGGTCAGGGGTATCTTTACCTAACTAATGTGTTTACAAAATCAGTGAAGTGCTAATGAAGGGAGACGAGACAGTTTAATACATATAAATTAGGGGACTTGAGCGTCCCACTTGTAGGTTTTCCATTGAGGCATCTGGCTGGCTACTGTGAGAACAGGATAATTTTTTCTTCTTTTTTTTCTTATTATGTTTTTACTGAGATGTTATTGGTGTTAGCCGCCCTGAGCCCAGCTCTGGCCAGGGAGGGCGGGGTATAAATAAAATTTATTATTATTATTATTGCTATTATTATTAAGATGGGCCATTGGCCTGATTCAGCAGCCAGGCTCTTCTTAGGTCATTGTGACTCTAAACATGCTAAGAGATTTACGAAGAGGAATGAAACTTTCATAATCCTCCCCTGAATGAGTTAGATCCTCTTTGGCTCCTCAGTTGCTCTGAGAGGGTTTTCTGTGTTTTGCCTGGCCAGGAGACTGACCCCAAGCTCGTTCCTTCCCGCAGGGTCACCCGGACCGTGTGAACACAAGAATTAAAGGACTTTCCTGCTGTTTGGCCTGCCTCAGATGCTGCCTTCTTGGCTCATCCTTCTCGTTAGAGCAGAACGGGGTTTTCGGAGAGAGAAACTGAGGCATGGAACCAAGGGGCAGGACCAGGGAGCTGCGCCCAAGAGGTCAGTACCATAACAGCCCAGCCAGGGTCCCTGGGCACAAGCTAATTTCCTTCAGGTTGTGCCCAGGGCTAGTCTTGGTGCCCTGTATTGATTAAGCAATAGCGGGGAAGGAGAGTTTGGAACCGGAGCCCCAATGGGAAACCAGAGGGCCTGTCGTTTCCTTTCCCTGCCTGCACACATGGGAACCGTGTCCTCTCACGGCCCCAGAGATCCGGCATGCGTCCCAGCAGCTCGAGCGGGAAAGGGATCAAGAGATTTAGGCCGAGCGAGAGGAAACTAAATAAACAGGAGCAGTGAAAGCATCCCACTCTGGAATCTACTCTCAAAAAGTCCAAAAAAGACTTGAGGAACTGTTCTCGCTGGGGCTGCAAATCTCTCAGAAGAAGAAGTTGATAATCATCATCATCATCACATTTACATTCTGCCTTTCCCCAGGAGATTAAGTGGGTGTGTGTGGTTCTCCCCCTCCCATTACCCTGCGAGGGAGGTTAGGCTGAGACACAGTGACACACGACCAGTGAGCTTCGTGGCTGAGTGGGGATATGAACCCCGGTTTCTCCTGCTTGGCTCTACGTGGGGCTCCCTTTGAAGGTGACCCGGAAACTGCAATTAATCCAGAATGCAGCAGCTAGACTGGTGACTGGGAGCGGCCGCCGGGACCACATAACACCGGTCTTGAAAGACCTACATTGGCTCCCAGGACGTTTCCGAGCACAATTCAAAGTGTTGGTGCTGACCTTTAAAGCCCTAAACGACCTCAAAGGCCCAGTATACCTGAAGGAGCGTCTCCACCTCCATCATTCAGCCCGGACGCTGAGGTCCAGCTCCGAGGGCCTTCTGGCAGTTCCCTCACTGCAAGAAGCAAAGCTACAGGGAAGCAGGCAGAGGGCCTTCTTGGTAGTGGCACCTGCCCTGTGGAACGCCCTCCCACCAGATGTCAAAGAGATAAACAACTACCTGACTTTTAGAAGACATCTGAAGGCAGCCCTGTTCAGGGAAGTTTTTAATGTGTGACATTTTGATGTATTTTTAATCTTAGTTGGAAGCCGCCCAGAGTGGCTGGAGAGACCCAGCCAGATGGGCGGGATACAAATAAATTATTGTTATTATTATTATTATTATTATTATTATTATTATTATTATTATTATTATTTCTCCCAGGTCCTAGGCCAGCACTCTAACCACACCACCACACGGACTGGCTTGTGGCAATGGGCCAGCCCCATCCTTCACTCCTTGCCCACATGGGCATACTTTGATCAGTTATAGAATCCCAGAACTGTAGAGCAGGAAGGGACCCCGAGGGTCATCTAGACCAACCCCGTGCAATGCAGCAATCGGCGCTAAAGAATCCCTGGCAGATGGCCACCCAGCCTCTGTTGAAAAACCTCCAACGAAGGGGAGCCCACCGAGGCTGCCTGTCCTACTGTTTGGTCTCAGCTTGCTGGAATTGTCGGGAGGTCCGTGGATATTTCCACTTGCTTCCACCTTTGGCCTCTTCTTGTTTATTCCCAGAAAGGCCACTGACTCAGCAGCCCTCGCCTCTCGTTAAACCCTGAGATTAGGCTGCTCCCATCTTGGGACGTCACAGATGACCCTCTCTTTTTGTACTGCTCCATGCATTCCTGGAACACGGAATGAGTCACGGAATGAGTGGGGCAGTATTAGGCTCCAAGACCCATCGCCGGAGGTAGAGGTTAATCCCAGGAGGTGTGGGAATTTCTGAAAGAGTTCGGCGCAGCATACCATGTTTGATTTTATCCCGAGGCAAGAGGCAGCCAGGAGCAGAGGCTGGCGGCGAAAGTAGCTGTTTATTGCAGGATCGCAGGCCCTGTGTGGGAATGCGGCTACTTCTGGGGTTAAGCCTGGCAGGCAGGCGGGGATTCCTGAGCTGCTATGAGCAAAGTGATAATTTATCTTATGTGCAGGGAATTTCCCTTGGCAGGGGGGTGCGGGAAGGCGCTTCTTAGGCAGAACTTTTCATTGAGGGGAAACTCTTTAGAGGGAAGGCAAGGAATAGGCGACAGGGCAGAAGCTTATAAAATTAACGCACGGCTGCATGGATAGATAAAAGTTTCTCTTCTGCTCCCATAACTCTAGAACTTAAATTATTAGACAGTGGTACCTTGGTTTAGGGACGTGGGTGGCGCTGTGGTCTAAGACACAGAGCCTAGGACTTGCCAATCAGAAGGTCGGCGGTTCGAATCCCCCTGATGGGGTGAGCTCCCGTTGCTCGGTCCCTGCTCCTGGAGGGTGCAAGGAGAAGGGGACGACAGAGGACGAGATGGTGGGACAGTGTTCTCGAAGCTCCCAGCATGAGTTTGACCAAACTGCGGGAGGCAGTGGAAGACAGGAGTGCCTGGCGTGCTCTGGTCCAGGGGGTCACAAAGAGTCGGACACAACTAAACAACAACTAAACAACAACAGGCTTGCAGCTACCAGTACAAAAAGAATTAAACCTTCTTAATGCCATAACTGTGGCTCTCTATAGGAGTTGCTCTCCCCCTATTCCATATTTATAATCTCCGATTTTGTTTGACAGCTGCATCTCACCCGTGAGAATATAGGCCACCTTTTCACTCTTCCTTAAAAGGGCCTGATTTCAAAGTACAATAGGAACCCAGATAGAGTATCAGCTTTCTCATGCAACCTTGGATATTGGCCATCAGCCTCCCTTTGGGACATAAGAAGAGCGCCTGAGGACACGTTGGGGGTCTCTTCTCCCCATGTGGGAGGCACAGCCAGCTCCCAGACACCTGAGGGGGCATAGCAGTCGAGCCAAGCCCCTCTCAGCCCCTCTCGTTTATTTCAGAATCAATCCGTTGCTCAGCTAGCTCCAAGATGTGCCCAGTTCTAGGTGGAGCACTTATAAATCCCGGCCTGTGCTGAAACACAGAGGGCTTTGGCTGATTGCATGGCAGATTTCTCATGGTCCCCAAGGAGCTTTCTCTGCTCATTAAGCTCCGTAAACGCCAGGCCTTTGGCCTCTTGTTGTAATTTGGAGATGGGAAACCGGGAGGGGGAAGAATGAAGTGACATGTGTGTTTTGCTAGGGTCTCTGGTGCCGCAAAAGGATCTGTTTCTCCTACTGTTTTGTTTAACTACTCCCCTCCATTTCCCACTTTGTCTCTGCCCACCCCTGACTAAAGTGCCTTTGCAAAGAACAAACGGGACAAGATTTCATGGTGGCCTGCCATTCCAGGGGCATCGAGACAGCCCAGCAACCAGTTACGGCTCGCACCTTCCAAGAACTTTCGAGGTATTTTGCAAGCCCCCAAAATACCCGTGGGTATTTTGGAGTTCTTTACAAGCCCTGCAAATATACTTGCATGCTCTCTAAAGAACGGCAGGGGTGTCTTCTGGTCCTTAAGCCGTCTTATAATATGAAACCGTGAGCCAAAAGGGATAGGGAAGGAATGTGCTGAAACACGTTCCACAGAGGCCAGCCAGATGCCCCAATGGGAAACCTTCAAGCAGGATTCGAACACAGGAGCAGCTCTCCCCTCCTGTGGTTTCCAGCAGCTGGTGTTCAGAAGCGTTGCTGGCTCCCATGTCCTAAAACCTCCTTTTGAATCTTACCTTAGGCAAGCTGTTGCTTCTCAGCCACAGCACACCCGCCGTCACCCACCTGCGCCTTCAATGCTCACTTTTCTTACAGGGGTCTCCCACTGTTTTCTTACTTTGGACTACAACTCCCATCATCCCTATCAAGAAGGACCAGTGGTCAGGGGTGATGGGAACTGTAGTCGGAAAACAGCTAGAGACCCAAGTTTGGGAAATAATGGTCTAGCCCATGCACCCCCAACCTTCGGCCCTCCAGATGTTTTGAGACTACAATTCCCATCATCTCTGACCGCTGGTCCTGCTAGCTAGGGATCATGGGAGTTTTAGGCCAAAACATCTGGAGGGCCGCAGGTTGGGGATGCCTGGTCTAGGCCAACCCCCTGCAATGCAGGAATCGCAAATCATCTCATAGTGTGGAACTTAGGGCAGAAATGTGCTGGCATGTTTTAAGTTATTATAATAATAATATTATCATTTTATTGTTAGGTCCGATAGTATATCCGTCGGCCACCTGCCCCGGCGAGCTGCCAGCGGGGCCTCTGTGTCGTCCGGACGCTGCGTGGATGCAGCTCTGAGCGTTCAGCGTTCGAAAGTCAGTATCTTCATCTGGAGCTCCTCGTCCCCCGCAGCCCCCTGCGCGGGGGGCATGGGGAGCGCCAGCGGCTGCCGGCAGAAGCTGCTCTTCTTGGAGGAGAGAGGGGTGTCGAGGGTGAGGGAGGCGTTGGCCATCTCTCGGGGCTTGGAGCTGGCCAGGAAGCGCAGCAAGGTGGAGAGGGCCTTGGTCACGTCGCCCCGGGCCCCTTCGTTGGCGAAGCAGTACAGGATGGGGTCGGCCACGCAGTTGAGGCTGGTGAAAGCCAGCGCCGTGTGGTAGGCCACGAAGACCGTCTCCTCGAAGCCGCAGTCGCAGGGCTTGCTCAGGTGCACGGCGCTGCGCGAGAGGAGGAGGAGGTGGTACGGGGCGAAGCAGAAGAGAAGGATGACGATGAGGCTGAGCGAGAGGCGCTTGATCTTGGCCTTCTCCTGCCTCTCGGTGGAGATGTTCCCCCGAACAGCACGCAGGATCCCCCGGTAGGAGAACAGCATCAGCGTCCAGGGGAAGAGGAACCCGATGAAGACCCGGTAGAGGTTCATCCACGCCACCCACTCCTCCATGGGGTACTTCTCGAAGCAGAAGGTGTGGTTGTAGCGGTCGTGGAAGAGCTCGTTGTGGAAGAGCGGCGCCGAGTTGGCCCCAATCTCGATGGCCCACACCGTGGCGCTGACGGCCATGGCCGTCTTGACCCGGCGGAAGCGGGCGAAGCGCAGCGGGTGCGCCACGGCCAGGTAGCGGTCGACCGAGATGCAGCACAGGAAGGCGATGCTGATGTAGATGTTGGTGTAGAAGATGAAGCCGAAGACCTTGCAGGACTGCTGCCCGTGGATCCAGTTGTCGTGGTGCAGGAAATAGTCGATCCACAGCGGCAGCGTGGCGATGTAGAGCAGGTCGGCCACGGAGAGGTTCATCAGGTAGACGCCCAGCTCGTTCTTCTGGCGCACCTGCAGGTAGGCGGCCCACAGGGCCAGGCAGTTGGTGGGCAGGCCCACCGTGATAACGGTGATGTACAGCGCCGGAGGGAAGAGGTGGTCGATCTTGGAGTCCACGTGGCAACTCACCAGCGTCGCGTTGCACATCCTCAAGGAAGCGGGCCGCGGAGAGCCCGGGCGGCGCTGGGTCCCCGGCTCAGGACAGGGGTCTGCGGGGCCAGGAGCAGGACGTCCGCAGGGCCGGGCTGGCCATCGCGAGGAGGTTCCTGGAATCGGTGTGCGGCGAGGCCCCCATGGGATTGAGCTGGGTGCTGCCTTCTGCCGTGGTGGCACCTAATCAGCTGGGCTGGTGCGAGGGACGCTTCTCAGAGGCGCTTCCTGGCCTTGTGGACCTGGGGAAAGAGGACGGCAATAATAATAATAATAATAATAATAATAATAATAATAATAATAATAATAATAATTTATTGTTTATACCCCGCCCATCTGGCTGGGTTTCCCCAGCCACTCTGGGCTGCTTCCAACAGAACACTAAAATACAGTAACCTATTAAACATTAAAAGCTTCCCTAAACAGGTCTGCCTTCAGATGTCTTCTAAAAGTCTGGTAGTTATTTTTCTCTTTGACATCTAGTGGGAGGGAGTTCCACAGGGCGGGTGCCACCACCGAGAAGGCCCTCTGCCTGGTTCCCTATAACTTTGCTTCTCGCAGCGAGGGAACCGCCAGAAGGCCCTCAGAGCTGGACCTCAGTGTACGGGCTGAATGATGGAGGTGGAGACGCTCCTTCAGGTCTACTGGGCCGAGGCCGTTTAGGGCTTTAAAGGTCAGCACCAAAACTTTGAATTGTGCTCAGAAATGTACTGGTAGAGGTTACGGGAGAGGCACTGCAGGGCAGAGACACCACCTTGAGCCATGCTCCCCACTCTTCCCCTTATGAAGAACGGAAGGAGAGCTCTGCGGCTGGATCAGGCCAATGGAGGCTCGTCTAGCCCAGAGTCCTGTGTTCACAAGAGGCTCAACGAGAAATACGCAAGCAGCACCTAAGAACCCTCTGCCCTTTTGCTGTTTCCAGCAACAGGCATTCAGAAGCGTAGCCGCCTGAGACTGTGGAGGGCAAAGCCTAGCCATCACAAAAGAGTAGTTACCTGTTGCATGAGTCGGGTGCCACATTGAGACGTGGCAGAGACGGTCGTAGCTTTAAGAAACAGAGTTTATTCACCTGTTTGCACCTTCAGTCTGCATGGAAGGAGTGCAGATCTTGGTTCTTTCAAGAAGGGCTTATTCCGCACAGCAGTGCAGCCAGCCTTCAGCCAGCGGCGGAGCAGGCTGATCGGGCACCTGGCGTGGCGCCCTTGCCCTACGCCCTGGGGTGGGGCCAGCTGCCCATGTGGCGGGGCCAGCCGGGGCAGGACGCCCCATAGGGCCTCCGAGGAGTCTGCCTGCCTCCTCCTACTCAGCCACCCTACAGCTGAGGGGGAGGCGGTGGGCAGACCGTTTGGGGCAGCCTGGAGGCCACGGGTGCCCAAACCAGGAAAGACGCATGGCTTGGGCGCGCTGCAGACCCTGCAGTGAGTGCCGCCTGGCATTTTGTCACCCCCCCTCAGTGGTGACACCTGGGGCAGCCCGCCCCCACCGCCCGCCCCTCCACCCCTTCCTTCAGCCAACCAGCCCAAGATGGACCCCAGTCTTTTCTTCCCCTCCTTCCCATACCACCCCACTAAAGACAGCTCTATTGCATTGCCAATGGCTCTTAGTGGCCCTGTGTTGTTTCTTAATGGCCTTAGCTTGGCCAGGTCCTTTTGCATAGGCTAGTCCAGGAATTCTTCTGCAGCTGGCGTTTCTCCCTTCACATCCCAAATCATCCAAATCCTATCATTTATTAATTTGTATGATTTGGAGGGTACCCCCCAAAAAAAATCTATAACACATCGGTAATCTTCTCCTCTTACTCCATCAATTTGTCCAGTCAACCAGGTATGTGGACATCACTGCCCATCCTGCGGAAGGGAGTTCCACAGTTTTGCTGTGCAGCATGCGAATAAGTACTTACTACAGGCACCCAAGGGACGCGGATGGCGCTGTGGGTTAAACCACAGAGCCTAGGACTTGCCGATCAGAAGGTCGGCGGTTCGAATCCCCGCGATGGGGTGAGCTCCCATTGCTCAGTCCCTGCTCCTGCCAACCTAGGTACCGCTCTGGCGGGAAGGTAAACGGCGTTTCCGTGCGCTGCTCTGGTTGGCCAGAAGCGGCTTAGTCATGCTGGCCACATGACCCGGAAACTGTACGCCGGCTCCCTCGGCCAATAAAGCGAGATGAGCGCCGCAACCCCAGAGTCGGCCACGACTGGACCTAATGGTCATGGGTCCCTTTACCTTTACAGGCACCCAACAATTCTCTCTCTCCCTCTCGGTCGCTGGAGTTGGACAGATCAGGATCAATTCCAGGCACGGTTGGTTTGGTTGGAATCCAAACATTTTATTGTTTGCACTAATTTATACAAGAAGCAGCAATCGATATTCAGCCAACCTCCCCATAAGCACCAAATGTCTATTTAATTACATTTGACACTTAAGTCATTTCGCTTTGCAAGCAAAGGCATCGTGCCATAAGATGCCATGTGTCCTCGGAGACCTGTGAGCACATTCAGTCGGTGTCGTATAATGATGCCCGGTTGATGGGAGAAGCTGTGGTTTTCTTCTCTGCTCAACTCTCTCGCACCTGGGTTTCTCCATGAATATTAAGATCCGGATTGAGGTGTGCATTTAGTGCGGTTTAGGAAGTGGAGCAAGCCTCTCTCTGAATTTTCTGTGCCCCTGATAAGATCTGGTTCAGGGTACACTGCATTTTAACAGGGCACAGCGGCAGAGCAAGGAGAGAAGCTCTCAGACCCAGGAGAATTAATTGATGCAAAGCAGAGATATCACCTTGCCGACAAAGGTCCATATAGTTCAAGCTCTGGTTTTCCCAGTAGTGATGTATGGAAGTGAGAGCTGGACCATCAAGAAGGCTGATCGCCGAAGAATAGATGCTTTTGAATTATGGTGCTGGAGGAGACTCTTGAGAGTCCCATGGACTGCAAGAAGATCAAACCTCTCCATTCTGAAGGAAATCAGCCCTGAGTGCTCACTGGAAGAACAGATCCTGTAGCTGAGGCTCCAAGACTTTGGCCACCTCAGGAGAAGAGAAGACTCCCTGGAAAAGACCCTGATGTTGGGAAAGATGAAGGGCCCAAGGAGAAGGGGACGACGGAGGACGAGATGGTTGGACAGTGTTCTCGAAGCTACCAGCATGAGTTTGACCAAACTGCGGGAGGCAGTGGAGGACAGAAGTGCCTGGCGTGCTCTGATCCAGGGGGTCACGAAGAGTCAGATGTGACTAAACGACTAAACAACAACAACAGTCAAAATACGGATTGTGTGAAAGTATGGGTGAGTTCCATGGATGGGACCATAGGAATGGCATCTTATTAAATTTCCTTTAGCATCACTTGGCGGCAGGGCTACCTGGGACATTTGCTGCCATAGGGTGGCAAGTCCAGACCTCATTCTTTCCACAGTTAAGTTCTCCCATGAGATAACAAAATGAATTGTTTTTATTATTATTATTATTATTATTATTATTATTATTATTATTATTATTATTATTATTTCTACACCGCCCTATAGGTAAAAAATGTAAAGGACCCCTGGATGGTTAAGTCCAGTCAAAGGTGACTATGGGGTTGCGGTGCTCATATCGCTTTCAGGCCGAGGGAACCGGCATTTGTCCACAGACAGCTTTCCGGGTAATGTGGCCAGCAGGACTAAACCGCTTCTGGCGCAACAGGACACCGTGACAAAAACCACAGCACACGGAAACGCTGCTTACCTTCTCGCCGGAGCGGTACCTATTTATCTACTTGCACTGGTGTGCTTTCGAACTGCTAGGTTGGCAGGAGCTGGGACCGAGCAACCGGAGCTCACCCCGTCGTAGGGATTTGAAGTGCCAACCTTCTGATCACCAAGCCCAAGTGGCTCAGTGGTTTAGACCACAGCACCACCCGCGTCCCTACCACCCTATAACCACAGATCTCAGGGCGGTTACAACATAGGTAAAGGTAAAGGGACCCCGACCGTTAGGTCCAGTCGCAGATGACTCTGGGGTTGCGGCGCTCATCTCGCTTTACTGGCCGAGGGAGCCGGCGTACAGCTTCCGGGTCGTGTGGCCAGCATGATTAAGCCGCTTCTGGAGAACCAGAGCAGCACATGGAAACGCCGTTTACCTTCCCGCCGGAGTGGTACCTGTTTATCTACTTGCACTTTGACGTGCTTTCGAACTTCTAGGTTATAGTAACACAAAATACATAATTAAAAACAAAAACAACCCAGTAACCTTCCATCTCCAACCCATTTTAAAAGGGTGCACTTTAAAATGAATGAGCGCTTGGGAGGAACACAACTGTTCTCAGGGGGGGAAAAACAACACATAGGATTTGGTACTGGGTGCGAAATTCAGCCGCCCAAGAATCTCTGCATCCTTTTATCAAAGAACCAGTGTGGTGAGAGTATTGGGCCAGGGCCTGGGAGAGACCAGGGTTCAAATCCCACTTAGCCATGACTTCCACTGGGTGGTGGCCTTGGAGGGGGGGTTCATCACTGCCGCTCTCAGCCTGCCCTACTTCGCAGGGTTGTTGTTGAGTGTAAAACAAGGAGGAGGAGATCTGTGGGCCCCAACCTTGTGCTCCTTGGAAGGAAAAAGCTGGGATATAAATGCGATGCGTAAACGAAGGCAGCAAGTTTCTAGCCCTCAGGCTTGTAAAGATTTGTTCAGAGAGGTGCTGCCTGGTGATATCCCAGAAATGCAGAAATGCCTAATCTGCTGAAAGGGAACTTCTGATCTTCCTCCCCCCATCCCCACTGCAAGGGGGAAAAACCAGAACAGACTATGCAAACAGGAATGATTTATACAGGCTGCAGACCTCAGCGTTTTGGGGGGACCTAGCGTTTTGTTTACCACTTTGCATCTTTTCTGTATTTTTAGCACCGAGTGCACGTGGTCTGGTTTATCAGGACAATTCATGGAGTGAAACATGGCAGAAAAAGTGAAACAGTCATCGTCGGGAGAGCAAAAGGTAGACCCTTAGTTAGTGGCTGGCGGGCGGGCTTTGACAGGGCCGTTGCTATGTTTTCCCTCCCCGGCGGTATTAACACAGAGGCAGTGTGGTGCAGCGGTTAGAGTGTCAGGCCAAGACCTGGGGACCAGACTTTGAATCCCCACTTGGCCATGGAGATCCCTGGGTGGTGGCCTTGGGTTCCTGCCACTCAGCCAAACCTACCTCAGAGGGTTGTTGTGTTATTAAACAAGGGGGGAACCATGAGCTTCCTGGAGAAAACGGTGCAATAAATACAGGAACACATGAGAGTTTTGTGACGTCTTCGAGGCTGTAACACGTTTGCTATCGCATAAATTTCCCTAAGCCACAGAAGGCTCATCCCAGGATAGTTGGCTAGAGCCTGGCGCTGATAACGCCAAGGTTGCAGGTTCGATTCCCGCATAGGACAGCTGCATATTCCTGCAATGCAGGGGGTTGGACTAGATGATCCTTGGGATCGTTCCCAACTCTGCAATTCTGTGATTCTAAGTCTTTTAAGGAGTCTCAAGTCTCTTTTCCTTGTTTTTGCTGGAACCAGCTAACTCGCAGATAGTACTTTCCGACATTAAGAGCTGCTTGACTGTGGAACGGGCTGCCTTGCAAGGCAGTGGGCTTTCCTCCCATTTCTCACCCTGATCTGGCCGCAGTGATCCACGCGACGGTCACTTCCAGGCTTGATTATTGTAACTCACTCTACACAGGGCTGCCCTTGAAGCTGACCCAGAAACTCCAGCAGGTGCAAAATGCCGCGGCAAGACTCCTTACGGGGTCCTCGCCGCGGGATCACATTCACCCGGTGCTATACCAACTGCACTGGCTCCCGGTGGAGTACAGGGTCAGGTTTAAGGTGCTGGTTTTGACCTTTAAAGCCCTATGCGGCCTAGGACCCACGTACCTACGGGACCGCCTCTCCCGGTATGCCCCACAGTGGACCTTAAGGTCCACAAATGACAACACCTTGGAGGTCCCAGGTCGCAAGGTGGTTAGATTGGTCTCAACTAGGGCCAGGGCCTTTTCAGTACTGGCCCTGACTTGGTGGAACGCTCTGTCACAAAAGACCGGGGCCCTGCGGGACTTGACATCTTTCCGCAGGGCCTGCAAGACAGAGCTGTTCCACCTGGTCTTTGGTTTGGACTCAGTCTGACCCTTACGTTTCCCTCCCCTTATGGTCTTGATTTATCGGCTACTTTTAAAATGAGGCTGCATTTTAAATTGTATTTTAACTTGTATTTTAAATTGAGGTTTTTTCTTTTTCTTTTCTTTTCCCCCTATTATGTTTTTACTGTGATTTTATTGGTGTTATCCTCTCTGAGCCCGGCTCTGGCTGGGGCGGGCGGGGTATAAATAAAATTTATTATTATTATTTAAGATTTTTCAGCAGAACTGGGCTGGCCACCGCTTTAGCTGTGATTCCTGCATCATTGCAGGGGGTTGGACTAGATGACCCTTGGGGTTCCCTTCCAACTCGCCAGGTCTGTGATTCTATACACTTCTGACGGCGCATCTGCCTTCCCCACCCAGATCGGTGGCCGAAAGCTTCATCCGCTGCCAGGAATCGAAGCAGTGTTTGACTGTTTCGCCCAGGCAAGCAGCCAAACCCTCCCCAAACCTCGCCCCTCGGCTCAGCGGTTCTGGGAAGGAGAGACCATCTGCAGAGAGAGGCTGTGCCTGCAGCACCACACCTCTGTCTCGTCAGTAGAAATCTCGAAAGTGGATGGGGAGCCACGCTGTCTGACTCAGGGAGATGCAAGCAGGAAAGATGCAGCCTAAAACTTCGGACTCTAAAACCAAAACCCAAGTATGTCACAGCAAGCTCACAAAGGTAGATGGGCCATAGGCACCATTTAGGGTGAGTTTGTGAGGGTGTCAGAAGCTCCCCAGCTGGGGCGCATCTTTTGCCTCCTGCAAAAAAATGCACAGACATCTAAAATGCGAGAGCAAAGACTAAGTAAGGTAAAGGTAAAGGGACCCCTGACCATTAGGTCCAGTCATGGCCGAATCTGGGGTTGCGGCGCTCATCTCGCTTTATTGGCCAAGGGAGCCAGCATACAGCTTCCGGGTCATGTGGCCAGCCCTGTTCAGGGAAGTTTTTAATGTTTAATAGACTATTGTATTTTAATATTTTGTTGGAAGCCACCCAGAGTGACTGGGGAAGCCCAGCCAGATGTAAAGGTAAAGGGATCCCTGACCATTAGGTCCAGTTGTGACTGACTCTGGGGTTGCGGCGCTCATCTCGCTTTACTGGCCGAGGGAGCCGCCGTACAGCTTCCGGATCATGTGGCCAGCATGACTAAGCCGCTTCTGGAGAACCAGAGAAGCGCACGGAAATGCCGTTTACCTTCCCGCTGGAGCGGTACCTATTTATCTACTTGCACTTTGAGGTGTTTTCGAAGTGCTAGGTTGGCAGGAGCAGGGACCGAGCAACGGGAGCTCACCCAGTCACGGGGATTCGAACCGCCAACCTTCCGATCAGCAAGTCCTAGGCTCTGTGGTCTAACCCACAGCGCCACCCGCGTCCCTTAAAGACTAAGTAGGGGCAATCAAATCCTTATTAAGATAAGACGAGCCACTGGATCAAACTGATATCTCCAATCTAGTCCAGCATTCTGTTCTCACAGTCGCCAAACAGATGTCCAGGGGGAAAGATTATGGAAGATTATTGCAATATACGTTCACAACAGCGAGACTGTTATATGCACAAAGATGGAAGGACTTCTTATTACCTATTATGGAAGAACAGATATTGAAATGAATGGATTTGGCTATGACCGCACAACTGACGTGCTAAACTAGAGAAAAATCACTGTTGACATTTATCAACGATTGGAAACCCCTTATGGGCTTTCTGCGCAAAAAGGAAAATCAGCTTGTGATATCTGGGTCTGAAGACTGGAAAAAAAAAAAAGGTTGCAAAGCAGAAGAGCTGGCTGTTACTACGGAGTAAGAATTTTGCACAAGTTTTTGAAGTGGAGAGACGGAGAAATGGAAGTCATTTTTCTTCTTCTTTGTTTACTTTCGGGTTTTTATGTCTAAACATGAGGCCAGGCATGCTCCGCTTTGGGGCTGCTGTTTTCAACATCAAGCACCACACCTGGAAAACGTCCCCCTGAAGGAGGCCCCCAAAAACAGAACTGGGCAGGTTCATGGGAGGCAGTTCTCAAGAAACTCCGCTTGCAAAGTGGTTTAGGTCTTCAAAGAGCAACGCTGCTTGGGATTGAGCCGGGTAGCCAGGTTCTCAACTAGTGAAACGGCAACCATTTTTGTGTCCGTCATCTGAAGCCCCACAGATATATTCCGAACCAGTGGAATCTTCTGGGCTGTTTCCTTTTCCCTTTTCTGAAAGTACAGTGGTACCTCGGGTTACATACGCTTCAGGTTACATACGCTTCAGGTTACAGACTCCGCTAACCCAGAAATAGTGCTTCAGGTTAAGAACTTTGCTTCAGGATGAGAACAGAAATCTTGCTCCAGCAGCAGCAGGAGGCCCCATTAGCTAAAGTGGTGCCTCAGGTTAAGAACAGTTTCAGGTTAAGTACGGACCTCCAGAACGAATTAAGTACTTAACCTGAGGTACCACTGTATTTCTGTTGAATTTTATCCCTATGACCTAAGCAACAAAATACACAAACGTATAAAACAACTAGACCGATCCAAACCAAGGCTGGCATGGGATGTTCCATTCGCCGGAAGAAATGATAAAGCAGGTTATCCGGATATTTGCGATGAGATAAGAGGCAGGTAAAAGTGGAAAGAGAGCCGTTGTAAAAAGCGAGAGAGCAGATGGTTTGGGACAGCACCTGACCCCAAAGAGTACCCATAATAAAAGCCTCTATATTATGTCAAGAAAAAAAATCCAGCCAATTAGATGTTACTTATGCCAAACTTGCGGAAGAGACAAATGTACTTCTTTAATGTATTCAGTAAAATTCTGGGCTGTTTTCGAGGGCTCGCCCCGCCTTTTCCCTGCAAGTGCTTGGGACGCGTGCAGAGTGCAGAAGACCCGAGATGCTGCGTTTGCAGAGCTGGATGCTGGTTTCTAGGAAACTGGGGTGGGGGAACAGACTGGGACGTAGCCCCTGCCCTGAGGCATTTATCCCCGGCTTAGCTCTGCAGAAGCGTTAGTTCTCCAATTAATTAATAAGAAGGGCTCCTGAAAAATTAATGTCAACCTTTCTGAGGTCTTAATCCCTCTGCTTGCAGCTGAAGGTCATGGGGACCCCCTTCCTCCCTAACACAATTCCCTGGCACTCTCCTGCCAAGCTCTAAAGGGCAGGGAACAAAGGAGACACAGGCTGGTGCTGGAACGGCAGGGCTCCCGCCAGCCCCAAACAGGATACGGCCACATGCCACCTTCCTCAAATTAAAAACCCAGGTTCAGTGCAGAATATATGAGGAGGGTGGGGGGAAACCCTTTAGCCTTCCAGACCGCCTCCCTCTCAGCCAAGCCTACTTGCAAGAACCCCGCAGCTGTCTCAGATATGCCAGTTCGCTTCAGCGCGGTCCAATTAACTAACCTGCTTCGAGGACACCGTGGCAGAAGAGTGGGCCTGAAAAATCCGGAAAAGAAATGCGGGACGTGGAAAGGTATCAGAAAAACAACTGAAGCAAATGTGCAGATCTCGGGTGCTCTCAATAGGGGAGGCTGTGCCTTTCCTTGCTGAGGTTTACCAGAGTTTTAGAACCATTCATGGGCTGTGTCTAAACGGAAAGCATAAACAGTTCTGAAACTCATTCATTTGTCTTGGTCTTCCCCTTGGCACCTTGCAAGACAAGCTGCCGGGAGAGAATTAATTCATGGGAGAAATAAGTTCTTGGCTTGGGGAGAGAAAGGAAGAGAAGTTCTAAGCCAGCCTAGACCAACCGGAATTAAGATTGCCGGAAGAAATATCAACAACCTCAGATATGCAGATGACACAACCTTGATGGCAGAAAGTGAGGAGGAATTAAAGAACCTTTTAATGAGGGTGAAAGAGGAGAGTGCAAAATATGGTCTGAAGCTCAACATCAAAAAAACGAAGATCATGGCCACTGGGCCCATCACCTCCTGGCAAATAGGAGGGGAAGAAATGGAGGCAGTGAGTGATTTCACTTTCTTGGGCTCCATGATCACTGCAGATGGTGAAAGCAGTCACGAAATTAAAAGACGCCTGCTTCTTGGGAGAAAAGCAATGACAAACCTAGACAGCATCTTAAGAAGTAGAGACATCACCTTGCCAACAAAGGTCCACATAGTCAATGCTATGGTTTTCCCAGTCGTGATGTATGGAAGTGAGAGCTGGACCATAAAGAAGGCTGATCACCAAAGAATTGATGCTTTTGAATTATGGTGCTGGAGGAGACTCTTGAGAGTCCCATGGACTGCAATAAGATCAAACCTCTCCATTCTGAAGGAAATCAGCCCTGAGTGCTCACTGGAAGGACAGATCCTGAAGCTGAGGCTCCAAGACTTTGGCCACCTCATGAGAAGAGAAGACTCCCTGGAGAAGACCCTGATGTTGGGAAAGATGGAGGGCACAAGGAGAAGGGGACGACAGACGGCGAGATGGTGGGACAGTGTTCTCGAAGCTACCAGCATGAGTTTGACAAAACTGCGGGAGGCAGTGGAAGACAGGAGGGCCTGGCATGCTCTGGTCCAGGGGGTCACAAAGAGGCGGACACGATGAAACGACTAAACAACAACAAAGGCCAACCGGGCACCCTCTGGCTGTTTTGGACTACAACTCCCATCAGGTTGGCAAGAGGTGATGCAGCAAGCTGGCTCTCTCCGGTTCTCTGCCACCTGTTGACGTGATGAAAAGAAGATTATGGCTGCATCGCGGCCACACCGGCAACTATTGGAAAAGTAGGGGACTGATCGTGAACGTTTGATTCCTAGAATTACGGCAGTAGGGCAGTATCAGGAGCGACTGAAATGGCCACGCTGCAGAACTTTCTTCAGCCCACCAGAACTCTTCTTCAGGCTGGGTGTTAAGGAAAAATAAACACTGCGAGAGGAGAGAGGAGAAGGTGTAGCTCATGTGCATTGCAAAAAAATCTCTTTTGCCTGCTCTTTTTATGATGGAACGGAGATTTAATGAGGCCACACAGTGCTGGGCGTAACATAGATCTCAGGTTGCAACAAAAGGCTATTGAAGCAGCAACCGCATCCCTCTTTGGAAAAACACAAAAGCAGGCGATCACGCGGACGTCTGCATCCTAAGTTCACCCTAAGAGTAGAACCTATGGGGCGTGTTGAATTGTTCAATTTTCACATTCCCAGAACGAAGGGTGGTAAAAAGTTGTAACGTGGTTTGGGAATTCAAAATATATTTTGGCTAAACTGATATAATTTAGTTTTGCTTGGTAGGTAAAATGTGTGTAGAATTGCATATAAGTCGTGATTGCCAAACAGCTGCAGTTATATCACCATCATCATTATTTAGCATAACTGGCATTTTTCAGAAGCTAAAATTAAAATTCTTTGGTTTCCCGAATGCAGTCCATACGCTTCTTCATCAGACGCAGACTTGCCAAGCTAAATGTTGTCCAGTCACAAAAATAACAGCAGATTTGGTTTCCTTGCACCCCAAAGCCTATCTTTGAGACCCTTCACTGAAGAGATATGCAGAAATTAAAGTCTGGCGCGCCCTGTGGCAGGAATTCAGGAGGACAGAACACCCTTTTCGTGGCTCTGCCGTTATTTAAGGCCAGCCGCACTGGCAGGGGCTGATGGGAGTTGTAGTCCAAAACAGCTGGAGGAGGGCTCAGGTTGGCGGCGGCTGTTCGGAGCACCAGTTGCCCTCGTTTTTCTGAAACATGCGGAGGTGTGAGATGGGGAGCACGCATCACAACTCCAGATAACGAGACATGATTGCAAGAAGAAACGTAGGAGTAAAACACACAGGGTGAAGCGGTTCGCCCGACTGGGGGCCGGTAGTGTAATCAGTGAAGGTCCAAGGTCAGTGAGTTTCAGAACATCCTAAGAGCCAAGCTGGATCAGGCCCCGATCAGTCTTTAACATCAGCAGTAACATCTAGACCATGGGAGAGTTTCAGCCCTGTTCTTGAGTTTGTTCAATGCCTAAAACAGCTTGATCTTGTATTCCTTTCTTTGAATTTGTGCCATTTGGGTTTTTAAACCTTTTTGTAAAAGCAGCACTAGAATTTTCACAGTTGAGTCTTCAACCCCTTCTTATTCTGCTTTCCCTTCTTCAAGTTTGGCTTTCTTTAAAACTTGCTATTTAGGTTTCCAAACCTTTTTTGGAAATGCAGTATTAGAAACTGTACTTTTGAGTCTTCAATCCTTTATTACTGCGCTTTGCTTTACATAGGTCGAGCTAGGATTATAATACATCAGAATTTTGGGGTTCTACCCTTGTTTGAATTTTGGTCATTTAAAGTTTATGATTTTTCTATTTCCTTCTGAGGAAACTGAATAGTTCAGTGAAACGAGGTTTGTAGCTGGCATCCCGTTAAGGCTTTGTTCTATTTTAGGTTTTTCCTACTACAAGCAGGGCATAAGGGCAGCAGGCCTCTCCTTTTAGCATTTGACGGTGCAGAGTTAACCTGCGGAACTCCCTCCGACAAGCGGCTAACACCAACATTCGTGGCTTTCAAAGAGGACTGGGCAAATCCACGGAGGAGGAAAGGGCTATCGGTGGCTTGTCAATATCCTCCTTAAAGTGTGGTGCATAAAATATTTAAAAATCCAGGGTTTGAGCTTTCTTCCAGCTTTGAAGCAACGTCCAAAGCCGTATCTGGCAAACTCTCATTGACGAATTTAACTTTCTGTTACGCGAAGGTGCTGGAGACGGGGGTCCTATTCTCCTCTGTTAGCCTTAGAACAGCCTTTATAAATGTAATGACCTCCCCAATTTTAAAGTTTTGTTTAGTAACGGGGGGCTGAAAAGCAAGTCTCGGACGAACGACTGGACCAGGGGTCAGCAAACTTTTTCAGCAGGGGGCCAGTCCACTGTCCCTTAGACATTGTGGGGGGCCGGACTATATTTAGAAGATGATGATGAAGAAGAAGAAAAAGTAGAGTTTGGATTTGATATCCCGCTTTATCACTACTCTAAGGAGTGAGAGCTGGACCATAAAGAAGGCTGATCGCCGAAGAATGGATGCTTTTGAATTCTGGTGCTGGAGGAGACTCTTGAGAGTCCCATGGACTGCAAGAAGATCCAACCTCTCCATTCCGAAGGAAATCAGCCCTGAGTGATCACTGGAAGGACAGATCCTGAAGCTGAGGCTCCAAGACTTTGGCCACCTCAGGAGAAGAGAAGACTCCCTGGAAAAGACCCTGATGTTGGGAAAGATGGAGGGCACAAGGAGAAGGGGACGACAGAGGACGAGATGGTGGGACAGTGTTCTCGAAGCGACCAGCATGATTTTGGCCAAACTGCAGGAGGCAGTGGAAGACAGGAGGGCCTGGCATGCTCTGGTCCAGGGGGTCATGAAAAGTCGGACACGACTAAATGACTAAACAACAACAAAGGAGTCTCAAAGTGGCTAACATTCTCCTTTCCCTTCCTCCCCCACAACAAACACTCTGAGAGGTGAGTGAGGCTGAGAGACTTGAGAGAAGTGAGACTGGCCCGAGGTCACCCAGCAGCTGCATGTGGAGGAGCAGGGAAGCGAACCTGGTTCACCAGATTACGAGACTACTGCTCTGAACCACTACTGGCTAAGAACAAATTCCTATGCCCCACAAATAATCCAGAGACGCATTTTAAATAAAACCACACATTCTACTCATGTAAAAACACCAGGCAGGCCCCACAAAGAACCCAGAGGTGCATTTGAAATCAAAGGACACATTCTACTCATGTAAAAACATGCTGATTCCTGGACTGTCCGTGGGCCGGATTTAGATGGCGATTGGGCCGGATCCGGCCCCCAGGCCTTAGTTTGCCTACCCATGGACTGGTCTTTCAGCTGACTCACTAGAGGGGAGCATTTCAAGGAAGGAGATGGTGGCTGAGCTCTTGCGTCAGCCTTCAAACTTCACCCCCCTCCCCTTCCCCAGCTACACACACCCCATGGAAGCCATCGGGGTCTGCATTTGCATTTCCTCCTGATAGCTCGCTTACCAGACACCAGACACCAGCCTCATCTGGGTAGAGCCTGCCCTACAAAATCCAGGCCTTTGCCTGTCTTGATCTACATCCTATACCCCAGGGGTCAGCAAGCTTTTTCAGCCGTGGGCTGGTCTACCGACCCTCAGACCATGTGGGGGGCCGGACTATATTTTGAAAAATATATATAAACGAATTCCTATGCCCCACAAAGAACCCAGAGATGCATTTTAAATAAAAGGACACATTCTACTCATGTAAAAACATGCTGATTCCCGGACCGTCCACAGGCCGGATTTAGAAGGCGATTGGGCTGCATCCAGCCCACGGGCCTTAGAGTGCCTACCCCTGCTATACCCTTTTAAAAAATGCTAGCTCTTTTGGGGGTTTTTTAATTGGGTTGTTGGTTTTGTTTTGATTTTATATATTTGATATTTGATGTGAACTGCCCTGAGACCTTTGGGTATAGGGCGGCATAGAAAATAAATCAATAAATCAATAAATAATAGTAACAACAACAACAGGGATGCGGGTGGTGCTGTGGGTTAAACCACAGAGCCTAGGGCTTGCTGATCAGAAGGTTTGAATCCCTACGACGGGGTGAGCTCCCGTTCCTCGGTCCCAGCTCCTGCCAACCTAGCAGCTCGAAAGCACATCAAAGTGCAAGTAGATAAATAGGTACCGCTCCTGCGGGAAGGTAAACGGCGTTTCCATGCGCTGCTCTGCTTTGCCAGAAGTGGCTTAGTCATGCTGGCCACATGACCTGGAAGCTGTACGCCGGTTCCCTCGGCCAGTAAAGCGAGATCATAGAATCATAGAATTGGAATAGACCACAAGGGCCATCGAGTCCAACCCCCTGCCAAGCAGGAAACACCATCAGAGCACTCCTGACATATGGTTGTCAAGCCTCTGCTTAAAGACCTCCAAAGAAGGAGACTCCACCACACTCCTTGGCAGCAAATTCCACTGTCAAACAGCTCTTACTGTCAGGAAGTTCTTCCTAATGTTTAGGTGGAATCTTCTTTCCTGCAGTTTGGATCCATTGCTCCGCGTCCGCTTCTCTGGAGCAGCAGAAAACAACCTTTCTCCCTCCTCTATGTGACATCCTTTTATATATTTGAACATGGCTATCATATCACCCCTTAACCTCCTCTTCTCCAGGCTAAACATGCCCAGCTCCCTTAGCCGTTCCTCATAAGGCATCATTTCCAGACCTTTGACCATTTTGGTTGCCCTCCTCTGGACACGTTCCAGTTTCTCAGTGTCCTTCTTGAACTGTGGTGCCCAGAACTGGACACAGTACTCCAGGTGAGGTCTGACCAGAGCAGAATACAGTGGCACTATTACTTCCCTTGATCTAGATGCTATACTCCTATTGATGCAGCCCAGAATTGCATTGGCTTTTTTAGCTGCCGCGTCACACTGTTGGCTCATGTCAAGTTTGTGGTCAACCAAGACTCCTAGATCCTTTTCACATGTACTGCTCTCAAGCCAGGTGTCACCCATCTTGTATTTGTGCCTCTCATTTTTTTTGCCCAAGTGCAATACTTTACATTTCTCCCTGTTAAAATTCATCTTGTTTGTTTTGGCCCAGTTCTCTAATCTGTCAAGGTTGTTTTGAAGTGTGATCCTGTCCTCTGGGGTGTTAGCCACTGGGATGAGTGCCACAACCCCAGAGTCGGCCACGACTGGACCTAGTGGTCAGGCGTCCCTTTACATTTACCTTTAACAACAACAACAACAATGGCCTGATTCTGTATGAGGCGGCTTCCTTATCTTCCTAAAACTTCCCTCGGGAAACACCAAAGTTCAGGAATGGTCCGTACAAAGCAGCCCTTGACTCCTTAACCTATTTCTGATGCGATGAGGTCAAGGGCATGCGCAGGGGCCTCGGGGGGGGGGGGCAGCCAGCCCGGCTCCGCAAACCCAGAACAGAGGAGCAGGGTACGAGAGAGAGGTACTAGGTGCATTTCTCGGGGAGGAGTTGGAGGGAGGCTCCACAGGCCCCTGGAGCCGTCTGGGCTGCTTCTCTGTGGGTGCATCGGTATCTATGGAAATCAAGCACTTTGCATGGCCACCGGATTTATAAACTTGCGCTTTGCATCTTTAACAACCTTCCCAAAGCCCCTGGAAACAGCAGGAGGGGCGAGAGGTCCTGCTTGAGGTCGCTGGGCTCGCTGAGCCCCCTTCGGATGGATCCAGGAACGGGGGCGCCTCCTCAGTCCTTGTGAGCATGACTCCTCCTCGACCCCCAAACCAATGCTCTGCTCCCGTGATGTGGGAGAGTCAGCAGAGCGAAATGAAGCAGAAAACAAGGAGCGCATATCACGCCAGACAGCCTGTGCGGACGGTGTTAATAATTGGCCTGGTGGTGCCAGGAGGGGCATGCGCTCATTCAATGCGCTTATGCGCAGGAGCTCAAGTGAAAGGAAGAAGAACATCATTACTGAGTAACCGGGCAGGACAAGTCAACGTGGTCCAAAAATGGCCAGGGAAAAGTTGGGACATCCATTGCCATGCTGTGTTTTCCCCAGCCCTAATTGAGTTCTACAAACCTGGGTGGGTTTTGGGGTTGGTTTGGTTTTTCTTTAAATTGAACTCTTTTTGAGTTTCTCAGAGCGTTCAGTTTTGCACCAGAATTCACAAGTTACGTGCTGGGTTTGATTTTGTTCGTTCACCCGCCGCCTCTGCACGGTGATCTGAGCCCAAAGTGCTTTGCAATGAAAACCCAATTACGATCATCCACTTACTGCTGCTGCTTCGAAAATAACATAATGATTCCACCCGAAACGCTCTTTATTCCAGCTTTTGGCACCTGAGGTGCATACTCTTACGGCCCACCTTATTTCTGTGATTGTAAGTGGCTTTAAGCTGCTTTTTAACTTGGTGTTCTAATTGCGGTAACCCGCCTGAGACGTTAGGTTAACCATATTTCACGGCCTAGGACCCTCGTACCTACAGGAACGCCTCTCCCGGTCTGCCCCATGGAGGACCTTAAGGTCCATAAATAGCAACACCCTAGAGGTCCCTGGCCCTAAGGAAGTTAGATTAGCCTCAACCAGAGCCAGGGCCTTCTCAGTGGTGGCTCCAGCCCGGTGGAACGCTCTGTCTCATGAGACCAGGGCCCTGCGGGATCTGATTTCTTTCCACAGGGCCTGCAAGACAGAGTTGTTCCGCCTGGCCTTTGGCTTGGAATCAACTTGATCCCCTTCCCCTCTTTCCTTTTTTCTTTTCTCCTTCTGTGATGGAACTCCTATTTGGGGAATTTCCTGGCTTTTTTCTGGCCCACGTAGGACCAGTCTGGATAGCTGGCCTTGGTGAAGACTTGACGTTTTCATCCCCCAAAAAGTTTTTGAGTTTCTGCTGAAATGAGGCTGCATTTTAATGTTGTATTTTAATCTTGTTTTTTAAGTTATATTTCAATCAATTGTTTTATATCTGGTGTTAGCCGCCCTGAGCCCGGTCTTGGCTGGGGAGGGCGGGGTATAAATAAAACATTATTATTATTATTATTATTATTAATTATTATTATTTCGTTTTAAGACACGTTGAGGATAAATGTAGAAGTATGATGCACAGAGGGCAATCATAGAATCACACAGTTGCAAGGGACCCCAAGGGTCATCTAGTCCAACCCTCTGGGATGCATGAACCGCAGCTGAAGCATCCCTGACAGATGGCCACCCAACCTCTGTTGGAAAACCTCCAAGGAAGGAGATTCCACCACCTTCTGAGGGAGTCTGTTCCACAGCTGAACAACTCTTACAGTGAGAAAGTTCTTCCTGATGTTTAGTCGGAATCTCCTTTCTTGCAACTTGAAGTCATGGGTTCGAATCCTGCCCTCTGGAGCAGGAGGAAACAAGCTTGCTCCATCTCCCATGGCACAGCCCTTGAGATATTGGAAGGTGGCTCTCAGATCTCCTCTTTTCCAGGCTAAACATACTCAGCTCCTTCAACCGTTCCTCATATGGCTTGGTTTCCAGAACCTTGGTCATCTTGATCGCCCTCCTCTGCACACATTGCTCAGAGTGTGAAGATATGTTCACACCAGCGGCAAGGTAGCTCTAGCCTGGTGGCTGCTTGTGCAGATACTTCCACATGGAATCACCCACGAGTGGCGAGATCACGTCTGCGATAACACCTGAGCATTCACACATATGCCCACCATGGCACTAAATAAAAACCAGTCCATCCACACCTCTGCCCCACGCTCAGCCGTTCACCCAGAACCCACGGAGCATCTTTCAGGAGAAAGATCTTAACTTTGAGTGTTGAGGGGGGAGAGACCTAGGTTTTGGGGTCATTCTGTTTCTGAGCTTTGTCTTGCTTTTTTAACTGTAACGGGCGAGTCCAATAATTGAATTCGACCATGGTTCTTAATTATTAAGTGCTTTTACCAATGTAAACTCTCACCGGGAGAGTTTGAGCCAAATATTCTGGTGGCTCATGTTTCCAAAAGATTCCATCAACGGTGTCTCTGAAAAATTTTACACATCACTTGGGAAGACAGGTGAACTAATATCAGTGTACTGGAAGAAGCAAAGATCACCAGTGTTGAAGCAATGATTCTTCAACATCAACTTCACTGGACTGGTCATGTTGTGCGGATGCCTGATGATCATCTTCCAAAGCAACTACAGTGGTACCTCGGGTTAAGAACTTAATTCGTTCTAGAGGTCCGTTCTTAACCTGAAACTGTTCTTAACTTGAGGTACCACTTTAGCTAATGGGGCCTCCCGCTGCCGCCGCGCTGCCAGACCACAATTTCTGTTCTCATCCTGAAGCAAAGTTCTTAACCCGAGGTACTATTTCTGGGTTAGCAGAGTCTGTACCCTCAAGCGTCTATAACCTGAAGCATCTGTAACCTGAGGTACCACTGTACATTTTTCCCTAGATTTGCCTTGAGAGCGTCTTTAAACCTCTTTTGTTGTCCACCAGCATTGCGCTTTCCATTCTTAAGCTGGGAATAGAGTAGTTCCTTTTGGAATAATAATAATAATAATAATAATAATAATAATAATAATAATAATAATATTTATTATTTATACCAGGTACTATTTCTGGGTTAGCGGAGTCTGTAACCTGAAGCGTATGTAACCCGAGGTACCACTGTATAAACACTGACAACTGGGAAACACTGGCCTGCGAGCGCTCCAACCGGAGAACAGCCTTTACCAAAGGTGTCATGGGCTTTGAAGACACTCGAACTCAGGACGCAAGGGAGAAACATGCTAGGAGGAAGGCACGCTTGGCAAATCCACACCGTGATCAAGTCCCGCCCGGAAACCAATGTCCCCACTGTGGAAGGACGTGTGGGTCCAGAATTGGCCTCCACAGTCACTTACGGACTCATTGTTAAAACCATGTTCATGGAAGACAATCTCACTCGGCTGCGAGGGATTGCGGAAGAAGAAGAAGAAGAAACATGAGGAAGGCTGCGGGTGTTGCAGAAAGCTCTGTGGGGCTGGGGGAAGGACATGAAACGAGGGAACAGGGGCTGTGCCCCCTCCCCCCCCAGGACATTGGCTTTTCTCCCCATTACCGGCCCAAACGTAATTAAGCCAGTCTGGACCTCGCTGCCCACCTGCTTCCAGACTGATGAGTCGGCTGCAGTATGCTCCCTGCCTCCCTGGAATGAAGGAAAGAAAGAAAGTTGCTAGCTGCCTAGTCCCAAAAATGTTCAGCCCTGGCATAAAGATCCCGCACTCAGTGACTCTTGGCTCATTTGAAGAAAAAAAGCCACGAGAAACACAGCCCCCACTAGCTAATAAATCACAATAAATCACAACCCCAAACCTGTACCATGGCCTCATTTATGAAGGGGTGTAACAGGACTGCTCCTTTGTCAGGAAAGAGGGATAAAATTAAGATCCCAGGTCATCTGTGCATTAAAAAAAAATTAGAATCAGATCCAGACACTTCAGAACTTTGAATACATTTTCACCCCTGTAACAAGGCGATGTTGTTTAGGCGTTTCGTCGTGTCCGCCTCTTTGTGACCCCCTGGACCAGAGCACGCCCGGCACTCCTGTCTTCCACCGCCTCCCGCAGTTTGGTCACACTCATGCTGGTAGCTTCGAGAACACTGTCCAGCCATCTCATCCTCTGTCGTCCCCTTCTCCTTGCGTCCTCCATCTTTCCCAACATCAGGGTCTTTTCCAGGGAGTCTTCTCTTCTCATGAGGTGGCCAAAGTCTTGGAGCCTCAGCTTCAGGATCTGTCCTTCCAGTGAGCACTCAGGGCTGGTTTCCTTCAGAATGGAGAGGTTTGATCTTCTTGCAGTCCATGGGACTCTCAAGAGTCTCCTCCAGCACCAGAATTCAAAAGCATCCATTCTTTGGCGATCAGCCTTCTTTATGGTCCAGCTCTCACTTCCATCCATCACTACTGGGAAAACCATGGCTTTAACTATACGGGCCTTTGTCAGCAAGGTGATGCTTTTTAAGATGCTGTCTAGGTTTGTCATTGGTAACAAGCTAGTCACCTTGAAATTTTTTGTTGCTGTTGGTATCCGCCTGTCTCGAGAGACAATGGAGTGCGCCTCCGGGGGTGAAGTCAAACCGTTGAGTTGCACAAGCCTGGGCAGTGTGGATGGAGGTCCTGGGCTGCCCAGATGACAAGACCCCCCCCTCTTGGCAGGGCAAAACGTTTGGCACCCGCTCGGCTGCAGGAGTTGTAGTTTGGCTCATGGGAACTGGACGGTGCCAGATTGGGGGAGATGGGGCTGAAACCATAGGCCAGGGGTCAGCAAACGTTTTCAGCAGGGGGCCGGTCCACTGTCCCTCAGATCTTGGGGGGGGTGGACTACATTTGGGGAGGGGAATGAACAATTTCCTGTGCCCCACAAATAACCCAGAGATGCATTTTAAATAAAAGCACACATTCTACTCATGTAAAAACATGCTGATTCCCAGACCGTCTGCGGGCCAAATTGAGAAGGCGATTCGACCAGATCCGGCCCCCGAACCTTAGTTTGCCTACCCATGCAATAGGCCTTGCAGCCCCTTCCCAACCAGGTCTTAACCTAGTGATTATAGAGACTAAAAAAACTGCCTCTACAGGGCTAGAAATTCAGGTCACTCAGCCCCCTGCCCTCTTTGCCCCCACACCCAGGCATGATCCACAAGGAACCTGTGGCACCTTAGTAATGGTAAAGTAATGGTCCAGTCGTTGCCGACTCTGCGGTTGCGGCGCTCATCTCGCTTTACTGGCCGAGGGAGCAGGCGTACAGCTTCTGGGTCATGTGGCCAGCATGACTAAGCCACTTCTGGCGAACCAGAGCAGCGCACGGAAACGCCGTTTACCTTCCCACCGGAGTGGTGCCTATTTATCTACTTGCACTTTGATGTGCTTTCGAACTGCTAGGTTGGCAGGAGCAGGGACCGAGCAACGGGAGCTCACCCCGTCGTGGGGATTCGAACCGCCGACCTTCTGATCAGCAATCCCTAGGCTCTGTGGTTTAACCCACAGCACCACCCATGTAGGGACAGATGAATGATGGCAGATGGCATCGTTTTCATCGCATGCATGAAAAGTTCTCCTTGGTTGCCACCTCTATATCTGTGTGGGTGTGAAAGGAGGGACAAATGTGGCGGTTCCGTGTACAGACATATAGATGCCCGCTGGGGTCCCTTCTAATTCTAAAATTCTATCACACAACACCTGTTTAAGCAGAGTGAACACCATGAAGGGACTTCTGATAGACTTTTGTAAAATAGAACTCCCAGCGAAACAGACTGTTGGAAGATTCAGGGCCGGTAAAAGAATCTCCTTCTTAGAACTGTGGAATCGTGGAGTTGGAAGGGACCCCATGGGTCATCCAGTCCAACCCCCTTTCAACGCAGGTATGTTTCACGCAGTGCATTAAGCGAACTATGGGCACGTTGAGAGGGCTTCAGTTCGTGGCCAGAACAGTGCCACCCCGTCCTCCCTCAAAGACCGTGGATGGATTTGCTCTGCCTGATTCCTACATGTTAATGCAGTGATCCAATATTAGCAGGAGTGGAATCCCCCCAACCACTGCACTTGGGGACTGAAGCTTGGAGGAACCTGAAAGCGGCTCCCAGACACCCTCCCCCAAAACCCCAGCTCCGTAAATGGCGGAAAAGAAGACTGCTGCACCATCTCAGTGCCGAAAAACAGAACATGGCCTGGCAGTGATTTTAAATCCATGGCCTCAGGGCATCGGTTGTATCTCCCCAATGCCAGAATCTGGGAAATGTTTAAATGCTATAGAACAAACGCCAGAAAACAGGAAGCTTCGATCACCACAGTTCAGGGTTACCACGATGAACACACCACCCAGTTACCATATTTTTCGCTCTATAAGACGCACCAGACCACAAGACGCACCTAGTTTTTGGAGGAGGAAAACAAGAAAAAAAATATTCTGAATCTCAGAAGCCAGAACAGCAAGAGGGATTGCTGCTTTCACTGCGCAGCGATCCCTCTTGCTGTTCTGGCTTCTGGGATAGCTGCGCAGCCTGCATTTGCTCCATAAGACGCACACACATTTCCCCTTACTTTTTAGGAGGGAAAAGTGAGTCTTATAGAGCAAAAAATACGGTATGTTTATACTGCCATAAAATTTAGGGAACAAGCTGTACTACAAAAATGATTAAGGTTTTAAATGATAATTTTAGGTTATGTTTTAGTGATCAAGATTTAATATATATATATTTTTAACTGCCGCTATATCTGAATCGTCTCTGTTGTACCCAACTGCAATTCAATTGTGATTTTCCTGATATTGTAAGTGACCTGGAACTGGTCGGTGACCGTAATAATAAAATTCATTCATTCACACACCACCTGGTATAACACAGAGTTAACCAGAGCTAAAGAACCCCTGACCGATGGCCAACTGTAGTTGGGGGGACCCCCAGTGGTCATCTAGTCCAACCCCCTGTTATGCAGGTATCTCAGCGCATTAAGCAAACTATGGAACTCCCTCCCACATGAGGCAGGGACGGCCCCCAATTTGGATGCCTTTAAAAGAGGGACTCCAGATGTTCTGGTGAGTCTTCAAGGCGCCGCAAGACTCTCCATTGATTTTTTGCTTCGACAGATGGATACAGCTACCCCTCTGGAAATTGCATGCTCTGAGAGAGGCAGGATATGACACACAGGCTGCATGGCTTGTGTGTCACAAAGAAGGATGTCGCCTGCCTGCTTCCTGGGTTCTCTCCTACTCTCATCCCTGTTCCGTCAACGCTCTGCTACTCCCCCCCCCCATGACTCCCAGTAACAGCCTGTGCTCAGACCCCCAATTTGATTATCCCACCACTGGCCTATTTATATCCCAGAAACGCACTCTCTGACGCGGCCACAAACCAGCTGTCGTGTGCGCACACTTGGTTTACCGGAACCCAAAACTTTCCACCAGGCTCTGAAGTCGGTGGGAATTCTTGCCCAAAGCGGCTTTTGCCCTTCCCACCGCGGCAAGCGAAAAGAAGTCATAGAATCTTAGAACTGAAAGGGACCTCAGAGGCCATCTATTCCAACCCCCTTTGATGCAGGAATCAAAACTAAATGCCGTATTTTTTCCACTCCACAAGATGCACCTGCCCATAAGGGGCACCTAGTTTTTAGAGGAGGAAAAAAAGAAAAAAATATTCTAAATGAAACAGCGAATGTATGATTTTTGTGGTTCATGCTGTGGCCACAGACATGTGATCTGGTGTGAATTTGGGGTGACCCAATGCAAAAATCCTGAGGATCCATGTGGATCCGTTCTTTGTAACCACTTTGCGTCATTGTGATCCCACGTAACAGTGGGTGCGTGATTTTTTGTGTGCAAGCTGTAGCCATGGACATGCTATGTGATCTGATGGTGAATTTGGGGTGACCCAATGTAAAAATCCTGAGGATCCGTGGGCTTTTACCTCCCCCCTCCCAGGCAGCCTCAGCTAGTCCCTTATTTCCCTCCCGATCCCTTACTGATCAGCTGTTTCCTTTCAACACTCCCTTCCCTCTTGTTTACCTTAGTGTCTTTTCCTTAGCTGGAGCAGTTTTTTGCTCCTCCTTTTCTTCTAATTTCTCTCCTCATTGCTTTAGTCTTCCTGTTTCCCCCCTTTGCACGTTTGCTGTCTTTACCTCCCCCCTCCCAGGCAGCCTCCTTTATCTCTAGCGTCCCTTATCTCTCTCTCCGATCGGCAAAAGATCAGCGGCTTTGTTTCAACTCCCACTTCCCTCTTTCAAAAAAAAGAAAAAAGCACGATTTGCTTTTTGCCCCTGGGCAATTCGGCTCCAGGGACCACGCATTCGCTCCATAAGGCGCACAGACATTTCCCCTTACTTTTTAGGAAGAAAAAAGTGCGTCTTATGGAGCGAAAAATACAGTAATCCCTGGCAGATAGCCATCCAACCTCTTGTTTAAAAACTTCCAAGGAAGGAGAATCCACCATCTTCTGAGGGAGTTGGAAGTGTCCCTGTTCTGGTAGCGCAGTGATTGACATTGTCAGGAATCCAGAATTGAGATGATCCCACCCCCCAAAAAAATGCTCTTTAGCTGGGATTCCTACATTAGAGGGTTGGACCCTGGGGGTCTGTTCCAACTCAAAAACTCTATGATTCTATGAAGCCCTTAGTTGTTCAGAAAACAGAAGCACCATCGTCGCTGGATTGCTCAGTTGGTTAGAGCTTGGTGCTGGGGATGCCAAGGTTGCAGGTTCAATACCTATCTGGGGCAGCTGCATATTCCTTCATTGCAGGGGGTTGGTCTAGATGATGTCAGGGTCCCCTCAAACCCTACGATTCACCCTTCCGTTAAATGCAGACAAGTTTTTGAAATTCTTGCAGGTTCCCTGTTCCTATAGGAGTGTCTCCACCCCCGTCGTTCTGCCCAGACGCTGAGGTCCAGCGCCGAGGGTCTTCTGGCGGTTCCCTCACTGTGAGAAGCAAAGCTACAGGGAACCAGGCAGAGGGCCTTCTCGGTGGTGGCGCCCGCCCTGTGGAACGCCCTCCCACCAGATGTCAAAGAGATAAACAACTACCTGACATTTAGAAGACATCTGAAGGCAGCCCTGTTCAGGGAAGTTTCTAATGTGTGACATTTTGATGTATTTTTAATCTTAGTTGGAAGCCGCCCAGAGTGGCTGGGGAAACCCAGCCAGATGGGCGGGGTACAAATAATAAATTCCTATTCCTATAGAAGCTGCTCAGCAGGCAGAAGTTCAAAAGGTACAGAATGAACTGGGTTCTGTTGGGTTTCTGCCTAGCAAACGACTCTTAAAAGACCCACCCGGCTCACTTTCAAAACGAGGTGCAGCAATCGGAAGGACATGACTTCTCTTAAATCAGCCTTGCAACAACCAGTTAGGAACCAGGAAGTTTTGAGTTAGTGAGGACAAACCTTTGACGGGCAGAGGATGTGAGACAAAGGCAGGCTTGTGACAGTAGACAGCAGTCCTTTGATTGACACGCTTTCCTCCAGTGCCTCAAAAGGGAAGAGTCAGCCAGGTTTTGGAAATAGGCAAATGGGTTTAAGTGGTATTGATTAACCCCGGCCGCCTTCCCCAGGCAGGCAGGTTGCTTGCTCCAAGCCACACTGCCCAGCCTCTCTCCCAGCCCCTAAGTCAGGGATTTTCATCACCTGGGCATGTTTGGTTTGGGCGCGTCTGCCAAGCGCCTGCCCAGCTAATCTCGAGGTCTGAGTAAATAACCACGTCTAGGGTTTGGTGCAAGCCTGGGCTTGAGGAGTGTCCAGGTTGCTGGGGACTCCTCTTCTCCCACGGAGAGCAAGCGGTATTCTGGCACGGCCGGGCTATAGCCGGGGCCTGGCTGTTTCTTGTTGCCTGCCTGCCTCAAGGAAATGCAAAGGGCAGAATGCTGCTGAGCATGTGCAGAGCACCAAGACGCCGAACTGGGACAAAAAGCAAACCCAGCTGGGATTTGCGGGACAAGAGGAGACAAGAAGAAAAGTTCGAGAGCAGCAGCCGTGCTAGTCTGTTGCAGCAAGTCAAAGAATCATATACCGTATTTTTTGCTCTATAAGACTCAGTTTTTCCCTACTGAAAAGTAAGGGGGGATGTGTGTGCGTCTTATGGAGTGAATGCAGGCTGCGCAGCTATCCCAGAAGCCAGAATTGCTGCTTTCACTGCGCAGCGATCCCTCTTACTGTTCTGGCTTCTGAGATTCAGAATATTTTTTTCCTTGTTTTCCTCCTCCAAAAACTAGGTGCGTCTTGTGGTCTGGTGCATCTTATAGAGCGAAAAAGACGGTAATTGTCAGTTTGAGACCCTGGGGGTCATCCAGTCTAACCCCCTGCAATGAAGGAATCTCAGCTAAATCATCCATGACAGATGGCCATCAAATCACTGCTTAGAAACCTCCAAGCAAGGAGAGTCCACAACCTCCAACAGCTCTTACCCACAGAAAGTTATTCCTGATATTTAGTTAGAATCTTCTTTCTTGTAACTTGAAGCCATTGGTTCGGTCTCTTGCACTCTGGAGCAGCAGAAAACAAGTTTGCTCCGTCTTCCGTGACAGCCCTTCAGATATTTGAAGGTGGCTATCATGTCTCCTCTCAGTCTTCTCCTCTCCAGGCTAAACGTTCCCAGATCCTTCAACCGTTCCTCACAAGGCTTGGTCTCCCAACTCTCGATCATCTAGTTATCTCTAGCTTGCACTATTGCAATGCACTCCGCGTGGGGCTTCCTTTGAAGGTGACCTGGAAACTACAACTAATCCAGAATGCGGCAGCTAGACTGGTGACTGGGAGCGGCCACCGGGACCACATAACACCGATCTTGAAAGACCTACACTGGCTCCCAGTATGTTTCCGAGCACAATTCAAAGTGTTGGTGCTGACCTTGAAAGCCCTAAATGGCCTCAAAGGCCCAGGATCCCTGAAGGAGAGTCTCCACCCCCATCGTCCAGCCCAGACACAGGTCCAGCTCCGAGGGCCTTCTGGCAGTTCCCTCCCTGCGATAAGCCAAGTTACAGGGAACCAGGCAGAGGGCCTTCTCGGTAGTGGCACCCGCCCTGTGGAACGTCCTCCTATCAGATGTGAAGGAAATAAGCAGCTGTCTTATCTTTAAAAGACATCTGAAAGCAGCCCTGTTTAGGGAAGTTTTTAATATTTAATGCTGTATTGTTTTTAACACTCGATTGGGAGCCACCCAGAGTGGCTGGGGAAACTCAACCAGATGGGCGGGGAATAAATAATAAATTATTATTATTATTATTATTATTATTATTATTATTATTATTATTATTATTATTACCTTGGTTGCCCTTCTCTGCACACCTTCCAGTTTTTCCATCTCCTTCTTAGACTGGCATGGCCAGAACTGGACACAGGATTCCAGGAGGACACTGACCCAGGCAGAATAGAGCAGGGCTATTATTTCCTTTGACCTGGATGCTAGACCTTCGTTGGTGCAGTCTGGAATTGCACCAGCCCTTTTTGGTGGCCGAACCACCTCGTTAGGGAGCTCGTAGGAAGCCCTGCACTCTTAACATGCTCAGAGGCGCTGTCCAGGTCTGCATCCTCCGCCAACCTGCACTTGTTTTGGGCCCTAGGTTGGCAAAGCCTGGCAGGCAGATTCGCTTCCTTCTCCGCTAAACCCCCACCAGCGTCACAATCTCAAACCTGGTTCCCTTCTCTAGACCACAAACCCAAAGAGATTCAAATCAACCGGCAGCGCTTGTCCTCATCTCCTACTGCAACAGCTGCCGATTCGTGCTGATATTTCAACAGATGGAGACGCCATCTCAGGCATCCTTTCGCTCGGGAGAAATACCAAAGCTGACTTGTGTCACATCAGAAGGTTTGCCTCTCTCTCCTGGGACTCTGAGCCGCTCTGACTGGCAGCCAACTCTCCAGGGACCAAGAAAACTTCACCACCAGCTTTCTGAGATCCCTTTAACCGGGGTGGGGAGGCATATTCCTATGCCTGGCCCAACCACACCTCCACCCAAGGCCAGCCACTGTTTGGGATTACGTTTCCGAGCACAATTCAAAGTGTTGGTGGTGACCTTTAAAGCCCTAAACAGCCTCGGTCCAGTATACCTGAATGAGCGTCTCCACCCCCATGGTCCAGCCCAGACACTGAGGTCCAGCACCGAGGGCCTTCTAGCGGTTACCTCGCTGTGAGAAATGAGGTTACAGGGAACCAGGCATAGGGCCTTCTTGGTGGTGGCGCCCGCCCTGTGGAACGCCCTTCCACCAGATGTCAAAGAGAAAAACAACTTGTCAGACTTTTAGAAGACATCTGAAGGCAGCCCTCTTTAGGGAAACTTTTGATGTTTAACAGACCACTGTATTTTAATACTTTGTTGGAAGCTGCCCAGAGTGTCTGGGGAAACCCAGCCAGATGGGCAGGGTATGAATAATAAATTATTATTATTATTATTATTATTATTATTATTATTATTATTATGGTTGCCACTGCTCAGTGGCCACAAGTTACTTGTACTTGCCCCTTCCAAGGTCTCGTGCTAGAGATGTGTGCCACAATCCTTGCCACCCATCCCCAAATGCCAAAGCCTGCATGCAACTCAAGCCAGTGTGGTGTAGTGGTTAAGAGTGATAGACTTGTAATCTGGGGAACTGGGTTCGCTTCCCCGCTCCTCCACCTGCAGCTGCTGGATGACTTTGGGCTAGTTGCACTTCTCTGAAGTCTCTCAGCCCCACTCACCCCACAGAGTGTTTGTTGTGGGGGAGGAAGGGAAAGGAGAATGTTAGCCGCTTTGAGACTCCTTAAAGGGAGTAAAAGGCGGGATATCAAATCCAAACTCTTCTTCTTCTTCTTGCCTTAATCTGAGCAGCAGAATACGTTTTAATAAGTAATTATAATTTTGGGGTTTGCTGGTCTTCATGGTACCAGGAGTCAGACTCGAAACATGTGAAATAACGAGAGAGAGAAAGACCTGAATCATCTTTCGTGCCGGGGTCCCAAGTAAGAGACGGTGTCTTTCCAGCTAGGCTTATAGAACCATCAGAGTTGGAGGGGGAACCCTCAAAGGCCCTCCAGTCCAACCCCCTGCTCCAGCATCCCTGGCATGTGGTGTTGTAAACAAAATCTGCCCTTTTCCCCTTATGGGGTATCCAAGAGCCCATATAGAGTCCTTACATAGGTTCCCTATTGGTAGGAGAAAATAACAGGGGCCAAGCAGAGAATATTGAGAAGCAAAGCAGCTAGTAAGCCTGATCTTTATTGATCTGTTGCAACAGGGTGCTCCCCTCACACGCAGGAAAGGAGGAGGACCCAGAACAAAGGTGTGCCTGCCCTTAGATAGACATTTTAAATTCCCTGCCCTGGAGCTCAAGACCACCCCCCATACATCATACATACATCACAGAAGGGGTGTAACCTAAGACCCCCCCCCAGATACATCATACCTACATCACAGAAAAGGTGGTCTACAACAGAAATTTGAGTGTTGTTGTTTTTCCTGTCTGCCAAGTTATCTGATAATAGCTTATCTGATTGCCTTTCCTGGTAGTCTGGCTCACCCTATTCATACACAGCCATACCCTTAAGACAGGATTTGTGAAGGAAAAGACAATGGGGAGGCTTTTCCATTTTCCTTTGACCTTGCAGATAAAACATTTGGTCAGTTTGGGAGCCAAAAATGGTTTCAGGTCGGTCTTCCTGTACGTGCTTGGTTCGTATATTTATGAACATTTAATATATATCTAAGACCTTAAAATTCTTACCACAGTGGTCAACCAACCTGGGCTGAAAAACCTTCCAGCCTCTGCCACTGTGGAATAGCCCATACTGCCAGGAAGTTCACCCCAGTGTTTAGTCTAAATCCCCCCCTTTTTTGTAATTTGGATCAATTGGCTCCAAATCTTCTCTATCACTTTTATGTGGCAGCCCTTTGGATACTGGGAGATCAGATCTATTCCTCCATGAATCTGCCTAATCCTCTTTTAAAACCATCCACACTGGTGGCCATCACTGCCTCCAGTGGAAGGGAGTTCCATAGGTCAATTGAGCATGGCATGAAGAAGGACTTGGCTGCCAGACTGCCTCTCCTATCTGTCTCAGCTTCTCCAGCTGGCAAAACAGGGATCCATCATGTCTGGCTGTTTCCCCCTCCCAGGACTTGGGTCTCTCCTAGCCGTTCACTGTCTATGATCATAGAACTGCAGGTTTGGAAGGGACCCCTGAAGGACATCCATTCCAACCCCCTGCAATGCAGGGATCGCAGCTAAACGGCGTTGCCCTCTATGCATGTTTGTGAGTGTCCTCCTTCAGTTGTTGGTGCCCGGATGGGTATTGTGGCATGTCCTCTTCTAGAAACCGACCTCTGATCATGAGGCCTAGAAACCTGATATTTCCGAGAAGTTGAGTTGCCGCTGGGAATCCTCAACTATGTGGCCTGGCAGAGAGGCATCAGCCCTGGAGCCCCTGAGAGGTTAAGGCATGAAGGGACCCCTGCTCAGATGCCTAAAGCACCCATGGAGGCTGAGGAACGGGGAAGTTCAACCCAGACAGGATGGAGGTGTTAACTGCAGGGCAGTCCAATTCTTTCTGGGGAGGGTCACCACCTCCTTGAAGGATCCAGTGCGTGACTTTGATCAAAAGTGCATTTTATCAGTTGCAGGCATCTCTGCTTGTTTGCAGAAGAAACACAATCGGAATGATCAAGCGGGTGGAGCATATCCTTTAAGAGGAAAGGTTACAACATTTGGGGTTGCTTTTTTAAAAAAATTATCTAGCCAAAAGGCTAGATAAATGGGGAGAACCAGAGAGAGAGACCTCACAGAGGTGTGCTAAATTATGCATGTTGTAGAGAAAGTGGATAGAGAACTTTCCTCCATCCCATAATACTAGAACCCAGTGGGGCCTTATCCAGTACAGCTGAAGCTCTGGGATTTGCTCCCAGGAGAGGCGGTGATGGACATCAACATGAATATCTTTTAAATGCACTGGCAGGAATGCAGTGTGAAACACAGTAAAGGAATGAATGGAGGATTAGTACCGTATTTTTCGCTCTATAAGATGCACCAGACCATAAGACACACCTAGTTTTTGGAGGAGGAAAACAAGAAAAAAAAATTCGGAATCCCAGATGCCAGAACAGCAAGAGGGATCACTGCGCAGTGAAAGCAGCGATACCTCTTGCTGTTCTGGCTTCTGGGATAGCTGCGCAGCCTGCATTCGCTCCATAAGACGCACACACATTTCACCTTACTTTTTAGGAGGGAAAAAGTGACTCTTATATAACAAAAAATACGGTAATTTTGTGGGCATCCATCGGTCTGCAGAGACAATGGAGTGTGCTTCGGCGGGCCAAACCAAACTGCTCAAGAATCGCAGCACTTGCCATGGCTGCAGAGACCGGTAACTCATAACTGCATTGTTTTTCCTGTGTTAGCATCACCGAAGTGACCTCCCCGGCGAGTGTGTCTGGAAGTCCTGGGCTGCCAAGTTGACAAGACCCCCTCTCAGCCTCACGGATGTGGTCCAATGGAGGAAGACATTTGGCACCGGCTTGGCTGCAGGAGTTGCTGGACGGAGGCATACAAGTCGCCATGCAACCGCCTTAGGGTGGCACTGTGGGTTAAACCACAGAGCCTAGGACTTGCCGATCAGAAGGTCGGCGGTTTGAATCCCCGCGATGGGGTGAGCTTCCGTTGCTCGGTCCCTGCTCCTGCCCACCTAGCAGTTCGAAAGCACGTCAAAGTGCAAGGAGATAAATAGGTGCTGCTCCAGCGGGAAGCTAAACAGCGTTTCCGTGTGCTGCTCTGGTTCGCCAGAAGCGGCTTAGTCCTGCTGGCCACATGACCCGGAAGCTGTACGCCGGCTCCGCCGGCCAATAAAGCGAGATGAGTGCCACAACCCCAGAGTCGGCCGCAACTGGACCTAATGGTCAGGGGTCTCTTTACCTTTACCTTTTAGGCTTTGCTCCCAAGTCTTTTCTTCTCCTAAAGAAGGTTTAGGATCGAGAGTTTTCCTTCTCCTGGATGGGCTGCCTTCCCAGGTGGACGAGCCCCACCTGCCCAATAATAGTCCCACTCTATTCCACATCAGTAGTGATGTATGGAAGTGAGAGCTGGACCATAAAGAAGGCTGATCGCCGAAGAATGGATGCTTTTGAATTCTGGTGCTGGAGGAGACTCTTGAGAGTCCCATGGACTGCAAGAAGATCAAACCTCTCCATTCTGAAGGAAATCAGTCCTGAGTGCTCACTGGAAGGACAGATCCTGAAGCTGAGGCTCCAAGACTTTGGCCACCTCATGAGAAGACAAGGCTCCCTGGGAAAGACCCTGATGTTGGGAAAGATGGAGGGCACAAGGAGAAGGGGACGACGGAGGACGAGATGGTGGGACAGTGTTCTCGAAGCTACCAGCATGAGTTTGACCAAACTGCGGGAGGCAGTGGAAGACAGGAGTGCCTGGCGTGCTCTGGTCCAGGGGGTCACGAAGAGTCGGACACGACTAAACAACAAAACAACAACAACAACATTCTGCTTTGGTCAGGCCACCCCTGGAGCCCCATGTCCCGTTCTGGGTGCCGCAGTTTAAGATGGATACTGACAAGCTAGAAGATGTGCAGAGGAGCCTTATGAGGAACGGTTGAAGGAGTTGGGTATGTGTAGCCTGCAGAAGGGAAGACTGAGAGCTGACAGGACAGCCATCTTCAAATATCTCAAGGGCTGTCACATGGAAGAGGGAGCCAGCTTGTTTTCTCCTGCTCTGGAGGGTAGGACTCAAACCCGTGGCTTCAACTTGCAAGGAAGGAGATTCCGACAAAACATTAGGAATTACTTTTTGCCTGGAAGAGCTGTTTGACAGCAGAACAGACTCCCTCTGAAGGTGGTGGACTCCCCTTCTTTGGAGGTTTTTAAACAGGTTGAATGGCCATCGGTCAGGGGTGCTTCAGTTGAGGCTCCTGCACTGCAGAGGGTCAGACTGGATGACCCTCGGGGTTCCCTTCCCACTCTAAAATTTTGTGGCTCTGTGATATTAGGGGAAGGTATTCCTCTGGTTTAGTTTTGAATTGCCTGCATTCAGAAAACAGGAAAGACTATAAGGTATCTATGGTTCAGATAAACAGTGCAGGCCCAGGGCCAGGCTGCCCTAAGGGGAGACTTTTTCCTTTATCCCTCTTTGAAGTTAGACTGGTCATGAGGAACTACCCAGGCCTGTCTTTTAAGTCATCTTCTCCCTCCATCCCTCTTTCTTTCCCAGAGCCATTAAGGCAGGCAGATTAAGACCCTCCTAGCGCCACATTTTCCCAAAGCAAGCTGAAGCATTTAGAGGGTGGGGGGGGAGAGGCAGTTTTAACCAGGTTGCTCATTTATGCCCCGGCTGCCGCCTCCATGTGTTCCGTAGGCTTCAGAAATTGCATTTACGCTGATGCAATTACCGCCTTAAACTCGTTTTTTATCGTCGCAATTTTGTTAGCTGGTGCCGACGGGCGGCAAAAATGAAAACATAAATAGGATCCGGGGAGGGCCCTTGCGTGGCTGGGGAGAGAGGAGGAATCTTCATTCTTTGTGTGCTAGAAATACTAAAAAAACAACCCCTTAAAAAAAAGAGAGAGAGAGAAATTGCTGTGAGGAGGCTGCCCCTTCAAGGCTTCATTGACTTCAGGGCAGAGTTGGACTAAACATTAGGGAGATCTTTCTGACAGCAAGGGCTGTTCAATAGTGGAACAATCTCCCTTGGGAAGTGGTCAATTCTCCTTCATTGGAAGTTTTTAAGCAGAGGTTAGCTTTAGCTGTGGGTGTTTGGGGACAAAGAGTTCAGGCATATCACAAACGATTTTCCGAGATGATGGCTTTTAACAGTGCCAGCATCTTCTTGAAACACCCGCCTCCCCCAGGGTGGTGAAGGATGTTAAGGGAAGATACTGCACTGTAGGGGGTTGGACTAGATGACCCCGGGGTCCCTTCCAACTCTGCAATCCTATGAACCTAAAGGTAAAGGTAAAGGTAAAGGTACCCCTGCCCGTACGGGCCAGTTGTTTCCGACTCTAGGGTTGTGCGCCCATCTCACTTAAGAGGCCGGGGGCCAGCGCTGTCCGGAGACACTTCCGGGTCACGTGGCCAGTGTGACAAAGCTGCTCTGGCGAGCCGGCACCAGTGCAGCACACGGAAACGCCATTTACCTTCCCGCTATAAAGCGGTACCTCTTTATCTACTTGCACTTAGGGGTGCTTTCGAACTGCTAGGTGGGCAGGAGCTGGGACCGAAAGACGGGAGCTCACCCCGCCGCGGGGATTCGAACCGCCGACCATACGATCGGCAAGTCCTAGGCACTGAGGTTTTACCCACAGCGCCACCCGCGTCCCTCTCCTATGAACCTGGTACCCTGCAAATGTTCCGAACATCTCCCATCAGGGAGAACGTTGGTGCCAACCAGTGCAGGCAATACTGGAGGCAGAAGAAGCTTTCTGTGTTCACTGGCCAAAGGATGAAGGAAGCAGCCGTACACCAGAGATCACAGTGATTTGTCCATCCTTCCAGCCTGGTTTGGCCTACTCTGACTGGCAGCTGCTCTGCAGGGCAGGGGAGGAAATGGGTTTTCCCCGCATCGCCTGCCGTATCCTCCCTTAACATCCTTCACCACCCTGGGGGAGGCGGCGTGAGGGTGTTTCAAGAAGATGCTGGCACCGTTAAAAGCCATCATCTCGGAAAATCGTTTGTGATACGCCTGAACTCTTTGTCCCCAAACACCCACAGCCTGCTCCTTAATGGTACTTTGCCAAGAGGGGAGTGGGGAAGGTTTTCAGGGAGGGAGGGGGAAAGCCTCCAGATCAGGGACCAGCTCTGTCAAAGGGGGCACAGCTCAGTGTGCCACACGGGGCACAATCCGCCACCAAGTCCTCCCACATAATCCCTACTGAAATGTATCAATGTCAGGGGGGCGACACTTGTCCAGGAGCCCCAAAGGCTGCCCAGATCCAGGTAAAGGTAAAGGGACCCCTGGCCATTAGGTCCAGTCGTGACCGACTCTGGGGTTGCGGCGCTCATCTCGCTTTATTGGCCGAGGGAGCCGGAGTAAAGCTTCTGGGTCATGTGGCCAGCATGACTAAGCTGCTTCTGGCGAGCCAGAGCAGTGCACGGAAACGCCATTTACCTTCCCGCCAGAGCGATACCTATTTATCTACTTGCACTTTGACGTGCTTTCGAACTGCTAGGTTGGCAGGAGGTGGGAGCGAGCAATGGGAGCTCACTCCGTCGTGGGGATTCGAACCGCCGACCTTCTGATCGACAAGTCCTAGGCTCTGTGGTTTAACCCACAGCGCCACCCACGTCCCTGGACAGATCCAGTTGTTGTTTAGTCGTTTAGTCGTGTCCGACTCTTCGTGACCCCCTGGACCAGAGTACACCAGGCCCTCCTGTCTTCCACTGCCTCCCGCAGTTTGGTCAAACTCATGCTGGTAGCTTCGAGAACACTGTCCCGCCATCTCGTCCTCTGTCGTCCCCTTCTCCTTGTGCCCTCCATCTTTCCCAGTTAGGACACTGCTAAGGGCCCCTCCAGACATCCTTTTTTTATTTTTGTGCATTCACAATGAATTGCACTCGTGACACTGTCAGGGCGGTTAGACGTGATTCTGCTTTCAATAGCTTTTTTGCCTGCAAAACCTGTGGGGTAGTCATCCCACTCTGTTTCCAGAACTTCCAGTGGAAATCCTGACTTCCTTTGACGCCACAGATGATGGTGATGATGGTGGTGGTGGTGGTGATGATGATGATTTTATTATTCCCGGGGTGTAGGGAGGTGTCCTGCTTTTGTTGCACTGTAGTACAAGATTGCCTCTCCAGATGGCAATCATAGAATTGTAGAGACTGGTCATATTCTAGTCCAGCCCCCTGCAATGCAAAAGAATCTCTAAAGGCTTAGTTAAGACACCACAACGCGGAGAGTCTGCCACATTCCTAGGTTGTCTGTTTCACGGTTAAAACAGCTCTTAGCCCTCAGAGAGTTCTTCTTAATATTTGGTTGGAATAGCGTTCCTGGTATTTGGCTGGATTCTCCCTTCTTGCAATTTGAATCCATGGGTCCCACCCTCTGGGGCAGCAGAAAAACAAGCTTACTCCATTATCCACGGGACAGCCCTTCAAAGATTTAAAGGTGGCTAGCATATCACTTCTCCCCCCATTTCCTTTATTTATTTATTTTATTTATTTAACATAATTGTTACAAAATATACAAAATATTGCAAATACATACATACATATAAATAGATAAAAAAGGAACCAAAAAAAGAAGAAAAGAAAAAAGAAAAAAAATAAAGAGAAAAAGAAGAAGAAAAGTTGGAAGAATTTCTTCCAAATTTATTCTACAAATATCTCAATATGAAAATAATAATAAAATTTCATGGATTGACTTCCGTCGCTTACACTGCACTTCCTGTATACATTATAAGCAAGATTGTATCTGTTATTCCGTATTTTCCCCATGCAATCGCACACAAATATTCTGATCAATAAGTTTTCTAAATCTTTCATAAATCTATTCTAAACACAACCAATACTTTACATTTAATCTAGCATATTGCTTCTCAACCGTTCCTCGTCAGGCTTGGCTGTCCAGATCCACACGGGGAAAGTCCCAATACAACTAATAAAACGGAATGACGTGTGGATGGTCTCGTATAAATCCTGACACACAATTATTACGTCAATGGCATAGCCTCGTGGGCAGCCCCCTGCAATGGAGGAATATTTGGCCCGGGGCCCTGAGATTCAGAGTCCCGTGCTGTAGAAATGGAGCTATCCATGTTGCAGAATACCACCCGCAGGGGGAAATGCCAGTCCGTAAGGCCCCGAAACCAGAATGTAGCGCAGTCTTGACCGCACAGGCTGGCAGTGGCTCTCAAGGTTTTAGAAGTCTCCTTTTGGGGGTCCATAGCTGACCTCAATGGCTAAGGGGGCAGAAGGTCCAGGGAACTGGGAGAGACAGGCAGCAGTTCCCTCTGCCATCCTGGAGACATTAGGCCATGTCTAAAAGGGCTGCGGGACTTGCCGATCAGAAGGTCGGCGGTTCGAATCCCCACGACGGGGTGAGCTCCCGTTGTTGCTCGGTCCCTGCTCCTGCCAACCTAGCAGTTCGAAAGCACGAAGTGCAAGTAGATAAATAGCTACCGCTCCGGCGGGAAGGTAAACGGCGTTTCCGTGCGCTGCTCTGGTTTGCCAGAAGCGGCTGAGCCATGCTGTCCACATGACCCGGAAGCTGCACGCCGGCTCCCTCGGCCAATAAAGCGAGATGAGCGCCGCAACCCCAGAGTCGGCCACGACTGGACCTAATGGTCAGGGGTCCCTTTACCTTTACCTAAAATTACTTCTGGGTCACCAGCGATCAGAAGAGGGGCTGACATTCATGGGGGGGGGGGGGCCCAGTGCAATCTTTGAGGCCCCTAATCAGGGCGCAAAGAGAATCACTGCTGCGATTCCCCCACTGAAGCGGGCTGAGCTAGATGAGCTTTGGGGATCCCTTTGGGCTCTTCAATTCTCCTGCCTGTCTCCCCCTTCTTACCACCCAACCTGAAGAGGAGTTCTGGGGCATTTGAAAGCTTGGTCTCCACTTCCGTTGGTCCTACATAAAGGTTGCAACTCCACTGTTCCTTTTGGGTATCTATGATTGGCTGAGGTTCCTGCATTTTAGGGGGTTGGACTAGATGACCCTAGGGTCCCTTTTTACAACTCTACGGTTCTGTGATACTTTCCCAGTTGGACCGAAATGGGGCTTCATTTGAGCCCCGGCCTTAATTCCAGAATCTTTTTTCGGCCCCAGGAGTCAGATCTGGGGCATTCAAAGTCCCCTGGGGACGTGCAGAGTACATTCCTCACTAAGCAAACAGCCCTGCATGTTATGCGTTTTCGCTAGGAACATTCGTCAGGTGCTTTTATATACTTTTAGACGCCTGCTAAATATATATATTTCAGCAAGCCAGTCTGTCCGGACGTGTAATTTAGTCATGCATAACTTGTTTTTGAATCCAGCTGATTTTTATCTCCGTGGTTATTTCACTGTTTTATGTACACAGCTGAGAGATTTGCTGATTATCAGGCGGTTTGTAAAATTTATTGAATAGTTAAGTGTGTGGACTAGATCATCCAGGGCGAAGGGCTTCATTTCTAAGCAGGGCTTAGAACCCCAGAACCTCTCTTTTTATAAATTAACCATGGACTGGACTATCAATTTGTCTGGCTCACCCTGGCACAGACTCTAAAGGAGTAAAGTTTGCCAAGGCAAAAGAATTTTTAAAAGCCAGCCTGCTTTCCTGAGTCTGCCGAATGTCAGGCGTGGTGTGACAGATTTGGGCAGGGGAGCCCATTATTATTTGCTACCTCGAGGGCAAAGACCCGAGTGGGAATCTGTACTCAGCTATGATGCTTACTGGGGTTTATTGGGGGGGGGGGTGAGTTTCTGTCCACAGCCTCATCTACCTGGCAGGGTTGATCTGAGGATAAACGGGGATAGCCCACTCTAATGTACATGTGCGTTTTATCCTAAGCTGCGCTGAGTTATTTTTGTAAAAAAAAAAAAAGCAACCGGTAAATTTAATTAATTTAATTTAACCCATTTTAATGTATGTGTCTATTACTGTTGCAAGCCGCTGGGAATTGTCAAGGGACCCCGAGGGTCGCCCGCTCCAACCCCCTGAGATATTTCCGTCTATTAAAAAGTGACTAATACGTGCAATTAATTGCAATCGTATAATTCAGTCTCTAAGAGGAGAACTTAACCATCCCCATGCGCAAAAGCCCAGGTCGCGGCGGATGAAGAGAGAGAAGGGGAAACACTCTGCACGTGTTCAGGGGACCTCTCTCGCGTCGTGGCGCAGGAAGAGGAGCCCCAGCCCAAGAGAAAGGGGGTCCCCCCACCCACGTCTCCACGGCTCTCCTTTCCCAAACGCGCAATGCGCCCCGATGCGCTGTGGCTCACCTCCGTCCCGGCCGGTCGGTGGAGAGGTTGCGGGTGGTTTCTCCGGGGCTCCCGAGGGGGCTTCTGTCCGCCGCCGCCGCCTGCTCATGCCGCCGCCGCCGGGGCATCGTGCCGGGCTCCCATCGGGGTCCCCCTCCGGGCAGGTGCGCTTGGCTCTTGGGGCGCAAAGACGAGCAGGGCGCGCCGGCTCCGCTGCGCTCGCCCGGCTCAGCCCCGACTGAGCAGCGGCTGCCCGGCGGCTCCTTTCCCCGGAGCCAGCCGCCCGCCCTCCTTCCCTCTCTCCCGGGGCGGGGAATGGGGGGGGGGGGGGGGGGGGGGGGAGAGAGAAGCAGCCGTAACCCTCTCGTCGCCGGAGCCTCCGCGGAGAGCCCTAGAAGAACCGCGGAACTGGAAAGGGACCACAAGGGTCATCCAGCCCAACCCCAGGCTGCGACGCGCGAATCTTTTTGCCCCAAGCAGAACTCGAACCCACGACCTTGGGGTTAAAAGCCAAGCGCTCTAACGGCCGAGCTGCTGCAACCGCCGTCTAAGGAGCCGCTTCCCCTTCTGGGGTGGGTATGCATGGGGTGGGGGCACCCCCCTCGACAGAGATCTCTCCCCACGCACAGGCAGCCCCTTTGAGAGAAGGCAAAAAAATGGATGGGGGGTTTGAGAAGTCTGCCTCCCACACACAACCAATTCCTATATACCTTCCCTGGTTAATAGGAGAGCCCCCCCCCCCAAACAAAACCCCTGCATGCTTCAATGCCAGCAGATGGGAAGTAACAGAAAGTTGTTGAGGACTAGCCGCATGAGTGAGCTTTGGTACTTTGAGCTCTGAAGAGTTTCCCTGGGTTGACGTGTCTGGGGGTGAGCTGCTGAAGCTGAGCCCCCAAAGATGGGAGTGGGGAGGATCCCTCTCTGGGGGGGGGGCGGGTTTAACCGTTTGAGAGCCAGAGCCCTGGCCATCAGCCGGAAGTGAAGAGACTCATTGCTGGGGCTGGACGTTCATCATCATCATCATCATCATCACCACTTTTAATTTGTATACAGTGGTACCTCGGGTTACATACGCTTCAGGTTACATACGCTTCAGGTTACACACTCCACTAACCCAGAAATAGTGCTTCAGGTTAAGAACTTTGCCTCAGGATGAGAACAGAAATCGTGCTCCGGTGGCACAGCGGCAGCAGGAGGCCCCATTAGCTAAAGTGGTGCTTCAGGTTAAGAACAGTTTCAGGTTAAGAACGGACCTCCGGAACGAATTAAGTACTTAACCCGAGGTACCACTGTACCGCCTTTCTATTTTACAATATTCAAGGTGGTTTACAAGCTGAAGAAACCAAGAATGTTCACCTTATCACAATCTAATGATAATAAAACAGCTTTAAAATAAGCAATCTACATCAAATAAAGTAAAATTCAACAATTATTAGGATAGTATAAAATAATAATATCAGCATATAGAAATTAAGCGGCCGCTCAGTCTGTAGAACATGAGACTCTAAATCTCAAGATCGTGAGTTTGAACCCTGTGTTGGGTAGGCGATCCCTGCATTGCAGAGGGTTGGGCTAGATGACCGCAGGGTCCCTTCCAACTCTACGGTTCCAGGACTGTGGAGGTCAGGCCTGACTAGCTGGAACACGGGTCCACTTGGCAGCCCCTGAGAGCGGGGCAAAGCCTCTCAGGACTGCCCCCTGCCCCTTCCTGAATTAGTCCATGGGGCAAATGAATCGCCACCCACCCCTGAGCAGGGTTCACTTCCTCAAGACCAGCTTGGCAACAGGATACCTGGGCTCAGGACCCCCTGCCCCGAGTTCGAGATTAACCCGATGGGTGCGTGCTTTACCAGCCAGCCCATGGTGATAATTAACTTACACAAAGCCGTGACGGTGCAGATGAGCACCTTCTCCAACGAAGCTGAACGCTGGAAGATTCTGGGTGGAGAAAAGGGACTACTTATTCAAACAAATGCATTGTTAAACTGCGGAACTACCTGCCACAGGAGGCAGTGATGGCCAACAGCTCGGACGGCTTTATTTATTATTATTTTTTAATAATTTTTTTATTAGGAAATTAAACAAAACATATTATCTTAAAACATATCATCCTTAATCCCCCCCCCATTTTCTCCCTCCCATAAAACAACCCCCCCGCCCCCGACTTCTCTCAGTTCCAGTCTCTGTATGTTACAAAATTGTATAAATCCTTAATTTATCTAACTGGTTATTATCAATAAAAAGTTTGTGAGTGTTTATTCAAAACCTGCCAAGGAGTCCAATTCACTTTGTTGCATCTTTAGATACTTTGTAAAAGATTCCCATTCCTCTTTAAAGTCACAGTTATCCTTGTTCCGTAGTTTGTGTGTCAATTTTGCCAGTTCTGCATAGTCCATCAGTTGCTCTTGCCATAATTCTTTAGACTCTCGCTGCTGTTGTCACATACATAAAGATATTTTCCAACTTCTTTGGCAGGTCTTTTCCTACAATCCCTAACAGAAATGCTTCAGGTTTTTAAACAAATGTTAGATGGAACATTTTCCTCAATTCATCGTATATCATTTCCCAACATTTCTTGATTTCATTACAGTCCCACCACATGTGGCAGAATGTCCCCTCCTTTTTCTTACATAAGTTTGAGCTAGTTTTGTACATTTTCCCTAACTGCACTGGTGTCATATACCATCTGTACATCATCTTCATAGAATTTTCTTTCAGCAGAGAACAATCTGTAAATTTTAAATCAATTTCCCAACAGTTCAGATGGCTTTAAAAGAGAACTGGACAAATTCATGGGAGCGTAAGCCTAACAGTGGCTGCTGGTGTCTCCGCAGTTGGGAGACAGCGATGCTTTTGAATTCCTGGAAACCGCAGTAGGAGAGAGGGCTCTAGTGCTTGGATCCTGCTTGTGAGTTTTCCTCTGGGTGGCCCCTGTGAGGACAGGATCCTGAACTAGGTAGGCCCTTGGCCTGACCCAGCAGCCAGGGTTTTCTTGTGTTCTTGCGGAACCTCCAGCTCCAGAGACAGTCTACCCGTATTCCTAGGTTCAGAGGGGCATTTGACCACCGTTGAGAATGGAAAGCTGGACGAGATAATAATAATAATAATAATAATAATAATAATAATAATAATAATAATA
>JAXCMG010000044.1:1871068-1883158 GCA_034642415.1 Podarcis siculus | reverse complement strand
GAAAGAAAGAAAGAAAGAAAGAAAGAAAGAAAGAAAGAGAAAAGGAAAGAAAGAAAGAGAGAAAAGGAAAGAAAGAAAAGGCTGAGTTGGCCTCAAGAGGCAAGAGGCGACAGGAGGGTTTCACAAACCTGCCCCAGTGGCTCATTTTGCACATGCAAAAGCCATTTGCTTGAACCCGCAGCCTCTAAGTGCGCAATGGGCTGTGGGATCAAACGGTGGGGGCAGCCCAGAACACTCAGTGGCGCAGAGAGCCTTCCTTTTTGCTTCCGGTGATGTTTGCTGTGCAGATACAGCCTTCTTCTGCCAAGTCATTGCACTGCACAGGAAGAGGCCTGGCTTCCTTTTGGATCTGAGTCCCACATCCTCCAATCTGCTCCTCCTTGAAGGGGGCAGCCCCACCTCTGCTCGCCAGCTGCCCCTCTTGCCTCCTTCCCAAGACAAGGTGGTTTCCAAGCCCCAGTTCCTTCCTCCTTTCCTATCCGGCAGCTGAATCAGCCAAGCTCTTCTTAACACTCTTATGGAACCTCCAGCGCCAGGGGCAGTCTATCCAGATCCCTGCATACCAGTTGTTGGAAACCGGAGAAGGGGGGAGTGGCTCTTGGGCTCGGATCCTGCAATGCTATTCTTACCTTCTAGCGGGGAAGCCTAGTGGGTGTGAGCATTGAGCCCAGGGCAGGCACCCTGTGGTGGCAGAGGCAGCTGCCAGGAGCCGCAGGGTCTGGCAGAGGCCACCAAAGCCGACTCGAAGCTGGGACCCTAATCCTGTTTGGGTGCTGGGCCTGCTGGACGCTAATATTTTAATAGCACATGAGTGTTGTTGTTCTTGTGGGTTATTTAAAGATGTTATTATGATTCAACTCCCCCATCCTCTCTTAAGCCCTTTGTGAGTCAGTGGCAAAAGGAAAAGGAAAAAAGTCAAATAAATAGGGAGAAAACAAGCAGGCCACATATCTTAGAATCCAGTACAGTGGTACCTCGGGTTACAGACGCTTCAGGTTACAGACACTTCAGGTTACACACTCCACAAAGCCAGAAATAGTGCTTCAGGTTAAGAACTTTCCTTCAGGATGAGAACAGAAATCGCGTGGCCCTATTAGCTAAAGTGGTGCTTCAGGTAAAGAACAGTTTCAGGTTAAGAACAGACCTCCAGAACGAATTAAGTTTTTAACCCGAAGTACCACTTTATATCTGAAGGAGCGTCTCCACCACCATCGTTCTGCCCGGACACTGAGGTCCAGCGCCAAGGGCCTTCTGTGACCTGGAAGCAAGGGGTGCAGCAACTTTGCTGAAGCAAAGCAGATTTGGATCCAGCCCGTGTATCCGGACAGAACCCGGGCTTGCCAGGAAGCCCTGGTGTTATGTACTGAGTTGAATAGTATTCAGAATGCAGCAGTCTGATTGGTCCTAGAACAATAGGATCCAGAATGCAGCAGTCTGATTGGTCCTAAAACAATAGAATCCAGAAGGCAGCAGTCTGATTGGTCCTAGAACAATAGGATCCAGAAGGCAGCAGTCTGATTGGTCCTAGAACAATAGGATCCAAAATGCAGCAGTCTGATTGGTCCGCAGGAGCCACCCAATCCAACTCCGGGTGGAAGTGAATCCGCAACCTGATTGGCCTACAGGTGAATCCTGGAATTAGCCAATCACGTGGGGCCCATTGTGTAAATAATGTATATAAAGCAGACATCTCAGGGGAACTTCCATTCCTCCTCACCACTATAAGCTGAATAAAGAGCATGAAATCCGCTCTCGACTCCGAGTATATTTCACCCACAGACACCGCCTTGAAGTGGCACTGAAGAAAGGGGGAGCGGCGAGAGCATCATAAACAAGCAAGCAAAGAAAAAAGGGAAAACCGGGCCTGAAAAATTAGAAAATAATGGGGGGGGCCACTAGGGGCGCATTGGAAGATGGCCGACAATACCATCTCTCCGAGCCATACGGGGTAATTAAGAGGCTGTTATGGGAGTAGGCAGCCTCCCTTGTTGCCCCAAGGAAATGGGGAACACTGCCCTTGCCTGCTGTGCCCATAAATCACCCCCAAATTCGAAAGAAGGGGGTGAGGGCCCTAGGCAGAATGTCCCCATGTGGACTTCGGCTCTCCTGGACGCTGTCTCTGATAGCGCACTAGCTGCAGCAATTTGGAAGAATTAATTCTAAAAGAAGCAAATGCACATATTTCAAGTGAAGAAGGGGAGTTAAGACTGCTAATTGAAGGGACCTCTGCGAAAGAAGACGACGGGTTGGAGAAACAGGAATATTTTACGATGAAGATACTTCAAAGGCTGGGTATGTCGACAACGGGACTGAATGGGGGGGACCTTTTTTACTTTTCTTTTATGTGATTAACCAAGAACCCCTCCTCATTAGAACCGTCGGTTTAACTGACCCAAGCAGGATGATTAAGGTCTGTGTGGAAATAAACTTTAACCAAAAGTATGCTTTATGGAGATTGAGAAGGAATAAGAGCTTTTGGGAATGGTGCAGCAATCAATTCAGAGTCGCCATCTTGCCAAAGGATTTATAGCTGGGAGGAAGAACGGATCTGTTTTCAGACTGCATTCCTGGTGAATCTCCTCAGAGGTTTGAGAAAGGAGGCAGATTGGTGAAGATTAATGACACTAAGACTGTTTTGATGTATGGAAGTGATGTTATATGGAAAACGTCTGGATATGGCTACTGGATAAAAAATATATATCCACGCAGGATTACAAACTGTTTTAACCAGCTTGTGGAGACTATCAGAGGTCACAAAGAGAAAGGAAAAATATATGAAAATAACAACAAGAGATGTGGAAAAACACTAAGAAAGGACTGGACAGTACAGTGAACATCATATGGTCAGATTTGTGGACATTAAAACAGCAGCAAGAAGCAAGATGTTGATTGGATCCCCTTCGGAACTTGAAATATGGGTACCCCCAACAAAAAATTAAAATTCGGCTGTGTAATTTGGAATTTATGTAATTTGGTTTGATTTGATGTGATTGGTCGGTTAATAAAAATTATTCTTAAAAAAAGAAAAGAAAAGAAAAGAAAAATTAGAAAATAATGAGGCTTCTGAACATGCACAGAGTGTGCAGCCTTCCTCAGGCCCCCGAGCCGTTGCTGCTCACCTTAGCTGGGGCTGGAGACTCCCCAGTCAGATGATGGGCAGTGCATTTGTGTGGGAGAGAGAAAGGGAGCCAGATCGGGAGCTAAGGGACTACTGTTGCTTTGCTTTCTCCTGGCGGCCTCTTCTAGAAGGAAGCAACATGATATCAACACAGCCACATGGAACGGGGCCAGTGTGACTTAAGGACGATGCGCTCGATAACTAAGGGGGGGCACAAGAAGAGGGCAGGCAGGGAGCTGAAAGCTTCCTCAAAATCGAATTTGGCACCGTTGTAGCAGAAGACAACTGGGGGCTGGAGGTGGGGTGAGGGAGGCGAGGGAAATAGGGGTCTCATCCTTTGCCAACCGAGTGCCCTGCCAATGAGTCGGACCACAACTCCTTTAAATGGCTGGGCTGCCGGGGGACTGCTGGGAGTTTAGTCCCGGACAGGGGTCAGCAAACCTTTTCAGCAGGGGGCCGGTCCACTGTCCCTCAGACCTTGTGGGGGGCCGGACTATATTATGAAGAAAAAAAATATATGAAAAAATTCCTATGCCCCACAAATAACCTAGAGATGCATTTTAAATAAAAGCACACATTCTACTCATGTAAAAACACCAGGCAGGCCCCACAAATAACCCAGAGGTGCATTTTAAATAAAAGGACACATTCTACTCAGGTAAAAACACGCTGGTTCCCGGACCGTCTGCAGGCCAGATTGAGAAGGCGATTGGGTCGGATCCGGCCCCAGGCCTTAGTTTGCCTACCTATGGTCCAGGCTGGCAGAGCCTAGATAGGCAGCTTTAGAGACAGCCAGGATGCTCAGATGTCCTGAGACCCCCAAGGCAGGAAAAATTCAGGGGCTGCCTCCACGCTTTCCACTCAGCCACGTGGCTCATTGCAGCCTGTGGGTAGCTCTCTGGTGATGGGACTTCTTCTGGTACCCATGGGACCGCCTCTCCTGGTATGCCCCGCGGAGGACCTTAAGGTCCACCAATGACAACATTATGGAGGTCCCAAGTCGCAAGGTGATTAGATTGGTCTCAACTAGGGCCAGGGCCTTTTCAGTACTGGCCCCAACTTGGTGGAACGCTCTGTCACAAGAGACTAGGGCCCTGCGGGACTTGACATCTTTCCACAGGGCCTGCAAGACAGAGCTGTTCCGCCTGGCCTTTGGTTTGGACTCAGTCTGACCCTTATGTTCCCCTCCCCTTAATGGTCTTGATGTATTGGCTACTTTTGAAATGAGACTGCATTTTAAATTGCACTTTAACCTGTATTTTAAATTGTGGCTCCCCCCGCATTATGTTTTTACGGTAATTTTACTGGTGTTAGCTGCCCTAAGCCCGGCTCTGGCCGGGGAGGGCGGGGTATAAATAAAATTTATTATTATTATTATTATTATTATTATTATTATTATTATTATTATTATTATTTTATTAAATGGACCACCTAGTGCACCATCCTGTTCTTGCAGAAGCCAACCAGGTGCCCGTATGGGAAACTTGCAAGCAGGATTCGAGCACAAGAGTCCTCTTCTAGAATCGTAGAGTTGGAAGGGACCCTCAAAGGTCATCCAGTCCAACCCCCTTGCAATGCAGGAATCTCAGCTGAAGCATCCATGACAGGTGCCCATCCAAGCTCTGCTTAAGAACCTCCAAGGAAGGAGAGTTCACCACCTCTCAAGGTTCCCCTGTCAAACAGCTCTTACTGTCGGAAAGTTTTTCCATACGTTTAGTCGGAATCTCCTTTCTCGTGACTTGAAGCCACGGGTTCGAGTCCTGCCCTCCAGAGCAGCAGGAAACAAGATTGCCCCATCTTCTGTGACATAGCCCTCACAGCCCTATCTCCTCTCGGTCTCCTCTTTTGGTTCCTAGCATCCGGTCCTGCTCTGAGGTCCACTGCCTCTGAATGTGGAGGGTCCATTTTTAGCTGGTAGGGCTAAGTCCTACCAGCCTGCCCAGCCGTAAAGAACAGATCAATCTGCCTTATGCAGAGCCAGCTCATTGGCCAAGCGGTGTCTACTCTCAGCGCAGCTCCCCAAGGCCTGGATCAGAGATAAGCCGTTCCCACGACTATCACTAGAGGCCCTGTTAAATGGAGATGTCAGGGCTGGCTGTTTGCAAAGTGTGCCGTCGTCGCGGCTGAGCTTTGGCCCCAATAAAACGGTCTGTAATGCTCTTTAAAAGCCAAGTAAGCCAGTAGCCGTAAACGATGAATCTTCTAAGTTGTTCCTTTTCCTGCCTTTTAAGCTGCGTCTTTCTCTGCCCTGGTCCTACCGCCAATTACGGCAAGGGTGGGTGGCTGGGGAATCCAGATTCAGTGCCACGAAAGAGGAGGTGTTAGCAGGGAAAGCCGCGGAGGAGGAGAGAGATTCGGAGGCGGAAGCACAAAAAGCCACAAAACTTTCCCACGCCTGGCTCCTAGGAGCAACACATGCCTTCTCAGATAAATGTATGAAGGACTGAAGGCTCCATCTCCTTTAGAGGACACCACTTGCTGGGTTGTTGATCTGGGGCTGCCTCCCGGTTGCCAGGGCCCAGAGCAGCAACTCATCCAGAGAGACTGCAGGCAGCTCCCTCTATAGTTCAGCAGAGCTTTTGATTGGTTTGTTTGTTTCAGCGATAACTCACACAGCGTCAGTGCAGTTAACTCTTTATCCCAAGAAACAACACAAGGCCAGGCCTATTAAGCACCACAACTCTTCCCCATAGATCTTGCCCCAATGAGGCAGTTGTGGGGGGCTGAAAGTCCTCACCTTCCCATGGCTCCCTAAGTCTCCTCTTCCACTGGGTCCCTCCCAATCTGAGACTATGCCGACGGGCCTGTCTCTACTCCGCCCTCTTCATGCCTCCAGTTACTGGGAGTCTAGGGGAAAGTATGGAAGTGAGAGCTGGACCATCAAGAAGGCTGATCACCAGAGAATGGATGCTTTTGAATTCTGGTGCTGGAGGGGACTCTTGAGAGTCCCATGGACTGCAAGAAGAATAAACCGATCCATTCTGAAGGAAATCAGCCCTGAGTGCTCAGTGGAAGGACAGATCCTGAAGCTGAGGCTCCAAGACTTTGGCCACCTCATGAGAAGAGAAGATTCCCTGGAAAAGACCCTGATGTTGGGAAAGATGGAGGGCACAAGGAGAAGGGGACGACAGAGGATGAGATGGTTGGACAGTGTTCTGGAAGCTACCAGCATGAGTTTGACTAAACTGCGGGAGGCAGTGGAAGACAGGAGTGCCTGGCGTGCTCTGGTCCATGGTCACAAAGAGACGGACACGACTAAACGACTAAACAACAACAAGAGGAAAGGGGAGCAGGAGGGGGAGACTCCCTGGCTTCTTCCCCACTCTGCCTCTTGACCCCCTCCTCTCCTGCCTCTTAGTCTGGACTGCTCTCTGCCACAGCCTCTTCCCGCTCACCAAACCCTGTTGCCCCTTCAACTTCCAGCACCTCCCCCCCCCAGTCTGCTCCTCCTTCTCCATCTCACCATGTTCCGCCATCAATCCCCTGGCTCTGAGCCTTCTTCCCTGGGGGGGGTCAAACTGGAGACCCCCCCCCACTCCTGTACCCAGCCCGTCCATGACAGCGCTTGCATTTTAACTGCAGAATTGCCAATGGTGCTGGCAGACACCTTGACCTGCCTTCCAGGGCCCCGCAGGGTGACACAAAGACCCCTGGATGTTCCCGTGAGCCAACCCCGGTGCCAGGCTGCGGTTACGTAACGGTGCTGAGCTGGGAGGTTGCAGGCAGAGAGGTGGCCAAACTGCAGCGCCAGGTGTCTGCACGCCAAAGCAAGGATTCATGGCAAGAGGGCAGGTGAGGAGAAGGGTGTTCCTGCTGCCTCGGCCAACTCGGCCTAAAGGAGCACCCAGTCAGTGCCAGCTGTGAGGGGTCATTTGCAAACAGGACAAAAGGCCTGGCAGTATCAACCTGGGAGACGGAACACCTGCAGTGTTTGCCCAGAGAAATTAATTTCACATGACATTGGCTGGTTCATGTTTCCTCAGCCCTCTTCAAAAGGCTGCAAGGTGATGAGATATTATAAAATGCTCAGCAGGCTTAGATCCAATCAAACATGAACAAACAAAACCAATTTGTTTTTTTTTAAAAAGAGCATCAGGAATCACGCTGACAGACAGCTTCCCATGCAGGTGTGGAGGTCTTGCACAGCTTCCATACAGGACTCGGTTTTTCCTGGAGCGGGGCAGTGGGGCTGCTGTGAGGCAGCCCCCAAGAATGCCCTTCTATCTACAGTGAGGGGGAAAAGTATTTGATCCCCTGCTAAATTTGCCCGTTTGCCCTCTGACGAAGAAATGACCAGTCCATAATTGTAATGGTAGGTTTATTGTAGCTGTGAGAGGCAGAATAACAACAGGAAAACCCCCAGAAACCCAGAAGACAAAAGTCAGAGATTGATGTGCATTATAATGAGTGAAATAAGTATTTGACCCCTTTGCAAAAGTTGACTTAGTACTTGGTGGCAAAACCCTTGTTGGCAATTACAGAGGTCAGACTTTTCTTGTAGGTGGCCACCAGGTTTGCACACATCTCAGGAGGTCTTTTGTCCCACTCCTCTTTGCAGATCCTCTCCAAGTCAGGAAGATTTCGAGGCTGATGTGTAGCTACTCGAACCTTCAGCTCCCTCCACAGATTTTCAATGGGATTAAGGTCTGGAGACTGGCTAGGCCACTTCAGGTCCTTAATGTGCTTCTTCTTGAGCCACTCCTTTGTTGCCTTGGCCGTGTGCTTTGGGTCATTGTCATGCTGGAATACCCATCCTCAACCCATTTTCAATGCCCTGGCTGAGGGAAGGAGGTGCTCACCCAAGATTTGACAACACATGGTCCCGTCCATCGTACCTTTGATGCAATGAAGGTGTCCTGTCCCCTTAGCAGAAAAACACCCCCAATGCATAATATGTCCCCCTCCATGTTTGATGGTGAGGATGGTGTTCTTGGGGTCGTAGGCAGCATTCTTCCTCCTCCAAACATGGTGAGTTGAGTTGATGCCAAAGAGCTCAATTTTGGTCTCATCTGACCACAACACTTTCGCCCAGTTCTCCTCTGGGTCATTCAGATGTGCATTGGCAAACTGCAGACGGGCCTGTACATGTGCTGTCTTGAGCAAGGGGACCTTGTGGGCTCTGCAGGATCTCAGTCCTTCATGGCGTAGTGTGTTACCAACTGTTTTCATGGTGACTATGGTCCCAGCTGCCCTGAGATCATTGACAAGTCCCCCCCTCCGTGTAGTTCTGGGCTGCTTCATCACCGTTCTCCTGATCAACTCCACAAGATGAGATCTTGCATGGAGCCCCAGACCAAGGGAGGTTAGCAGTTATTTTGTGTTTCTTCCATTTGCGAATTATTGCACCAACTGTTGTCACCTTCTCACCAAGCTGCTTGGCAATAGTCTTGTAGCCCAGTCCAGCCCAGCCTTGTGCAGGTCTACAATCTTGTCCCTGACATCACTGGACAGCTCTTTAGTCTTGGTCATGGTGGCTACTTTGGAATCTGCTGGACTGGTTGCTTCTGTCGACAGGTGTCTTTTGTACAGGTACTGTAACAAGCTGGGATTACAGGTAAGACCTCTCCCTTACAGCAGGTGCTTCTAATCTCAGCTTGTTGTATACAGTGAAGATTCCAGGTAGATCAAATACTTATTTCACTCATTATAATGCACAACAATCTCTGACTTTTGTCTTCTGGGTTTCTGGGGGTTTTCCTGTTGTTGTTCTGTCTCTCGCAGCTGCAATAAACCTACCATTACAATTATGGACTGGTCATTTCTTCGTCAGAGGGCAAACGGGCAAATTTAGCAGGGGATCATATACTCCCCCCCCCTCACTGTATTTCAGTTCATAAAATGAATGCATGGCTTGATTGAAAAAGAAGAAGTCTCAAAGCGGTTTACAAAGAGAACAGTGCCATAAAAGCTCAAGTAAAGACAACTCTTTAAAACATTCAGAAGATAAAACCAGCAATAAACTAAAGACAGTTTAAAACACACATCCGCATTCTTGGTAACTAGGTAGGCCTGTCTAAACAAAAGTGTTTTCAGCAGGCTCCAAAGGGAGAACAGTGAAGGCACACGCCTGGCGTCAAGAGGCAGGGAGTTCCAGAGGACAGGCGCCGCCACACTGAAAAATTGATTTCTTACACATGCGGAACTGGTATTATGGGTCACCTGTAGCAGCGCTAACTCTGTGCACATTTTCTGATCATTGAGGGAAGGAGCCCCCCATACCTCATGCCCAAGATGTTAAGGGATGGAGAGACCAGGGACAGCTGGTGCCATGCGCTTAGCCATGCGCCATGCGCCATCCCCTTTCCCCACTGAAACATTTCGGGATGGCTTCCCTCCTAGATCTTCCAACAGTCTTACATTTTTCTTCGCTGACGCTAAGCTGGACGGCTTCCAAGGGAATGCGCAGCTACTTCACGGCTTTTTGAACTCTAAATCCCATCCTTCAAAATATTTGCAGTTCCTGCCAGTTGTGTGTCGTCTCCACTGTAAAATAAAAAATCGTGTCCCTCCCTTCCTACCACAAACCCAGAGGAATCTTCTCGCTCCTCCTGGCCAGCACTTCATCCTCATAAAACAGCGGTGGGATGAGGTGGCTGAATGTGGCCCCAAACCTCTCAATCTGGCCCCTGGGATTCAACCCCCTCCCCAACCACACCATCGGATTTCCCCCAGCTGGAATGCAACCTTGCAATCGGTTATTGCCTCTTCCTTCTTTGCACAGAGGTTACTGAGGGCTGTATAAACCAGCCTACAGTACTATCCCTGAGAAACGTAGAAAATAACAGGATATATTTATCCGAAAGTCTTCAAACTTACACAACCCTTTAAAAATTAGCTAAGGAACCAAATGGTATATAATACTGTTTTATAATTTATGATTGTTATTTATGATAATTTAGAATCTAAATGTATTTTCATGTAATATTTGATACTTCCGGCTGATGAAGGTGAATACATCGAAACAGGGCCCTGTCCTGGTTTCTAATCCATAACTGACTTCTGTCTTCTGCTCTATGATTGAAACTGAGTCTCCGTCTGCAAGCTGATCAATTATAAGGATCAACATTATTGTCGATTGAAAAGGAGAAAATCTTTGAAACAAATTATTGTGTTATACATATCTTTATGAGTTTGAGATTGTAATCTCTGTTAGAGTTTGTAATCTCTATTTGAGTTTGTAATCTTTGTCAGAATACATACTTTTGAATTGACTAGTTTTTGTTACAATTGACTATTGATTTGTGAGGAGGGACCACTCCCACTACTGAAAATCACATTGGCCTGAGTTCTTGGTGTGTTTTTTTCTTGGTATATTTAATAACAAGAACTCCAACTTATTTAACGTACAGTATGGAGGGAACATTTAGGTTCATTATTCTGCTCACTTTCACCTCTGGCCCTGCCCAGGATGGGTATGGTGCCCCCCCAGACTGAAAAAAGGTCCCTATTTCTATCATAAAGCTCCCCAGAGATTGGAAAAGGTCTTTGCCTTTATCATTATTGCTATTAGATGATGCCAATTTTGGCAAATCCGGAGGGTAACTAGCTTGAGGAAACCCATCAGCCCATGTTACTTTTCATGTTGGCCACAACCATGCAAGGAGTTCCATGGAAACAGCCGTTAATTGGCAGCGAAATCTCCACCTTCCTCCCTTCCCAGAAGCTGCTGCTGGTGGAAATTAATAATAGATGGTCGTTGTTGTTTAGTCGTGTCCGACTCTTTGTGACCCCATGGACCAGAGCATGCCAGGCACTCCTGTCTTTGTTGTCTTTGTCCATGGAGTTTTCTTGGCAGGGATACTGGAGTGGCTTGCCGGTTCCTGCTCCAGGTGGATCACATTTGGTCAAAACTCTCCACTATGACCTGTCCGTCTTGGGTGGCCCTGAACGGCATGGCTCATAGCTTCTCTGAGTTATTCAAGCCCCTTCGCCACGGCAAGGCAGTGATGCCTAGAAGGTCAGTTGGGGTTTATTGACCCTTCCCTATCCCTCCACCCCCACTTTAGACTTTTATGCACCTATTCTCTCCCCCCTCCAATTGCAAGTGAACATAGTTAGCACTCCTACCAACGAGAGCAAATCTTTTTTACCTAGGGCAACGGATAAAGAGAATGATTTTCTCCTTTTAATAAACCCGTGCAATGTACACAACTGAGAGGACCCAGAAAACTGCAGCAGCGTAAATTGCCTGACATTTGTCAGCAAAGCTTTTATGTTGGATTCCATCTCACTGGGTGGGAGCCGGAGATGAAGTGGGGCTGAGAATTTTCCTCCTCTTCTTCTTCTTTAGCGATCCCTCGTAGCCGAGTAAGATTGTCTTCCATAAACACGGTTTTAACAGTCAGTCCGTAAGTGACTGTGGAGGCCAGTTCTGGACCCACACGTTCTTCCACAGTGGGGACATTGGTTTCTGGGTGGGAGTTGGTCACGGTGTGGGTTTGCCCAGCGTGCCTTCCTCTTAGCACATTTCTCCCTTGTGTCCTGAGTTCGAGTGTCTTCAAAGCCCAGGACACCTTTGGTAAAGGCTGTTCTCCAACTGGAGCGCTCGCAGGCCAGTGTTTCCCAGTTGTCAGTGTTTATACTGTTTAAGGCGTGCAGGATGGGCGAGGCGTCTGGCTAAGATTGTTTCTACGCGAGGGCCCTTAAGTGCTGTCAAAGGTTTGCTTTTCCATACCCAAGTGGAAGTCTTCAAGTTACAGGGAACCAGGCAGAGGGCCTTCTCGGTGGTGGCACCTGCCCTGTGGTATGCCCTCCCACCAGATGTCCAAGAGAAAAACAACTACCAGACTTTTAGAAGACATCTGAAGGCAGCCCTCTTTAGGGAAGTTTTTAAATGTTTGATATTACTGTATTTTAATATTTTGTTGGAAGCCGCCCAAAGTGGCTGGAGAAGCCCAGCCAGATGGTCGGGGTAGAAATAAATTAATTATTATTATTATTATTATTATTATTATTATTATTATTATTATTAT
>JAXCMG010000044.1:1860899-1871058 GCA_034642415.1 Podarcis siculus | reverse complement strand
TTATTATTATTATTATTATTATTATTATTATTATTATTATTATTATTCCAAAAGGAACTACTCTATACCCAGCTTAAGAATGGAAAGCGCAATGCTGGTGGACAACAAAAGAGGTTTAAAGACGCTCTCAAGGCAAATCTAGGGAAAAATGTACAGTGGTACCTCAGGTTACAGATGCTTCAGGTTATAGACGCTTGAGGGTACAGACTCTGCTAACCCAGAAATAGTACCTCGGGTTAAGAACTTTGCTTCAGGATGAGAACAGAAATCGTGCAGTAGCGGTGCGGCGGCAGCGGGAGGCACCATTACCTAAAGTGATATCTCAGGTTAAGAACAGTTTCAGGTTAAGAACGGACCTCCAGAACGAATTAAGTTCTTAACCTGAGGTACCACTGAGGTACCAACTGGGCAACGCTGGCCTGTGAGCGCTCCAGTTAGAGAATAGCCTTTACCAAAGGTGTCATGGACTTGGGTAGTCAGGAAAAGAGAAATGAACTAAGAGGAAGGCATGTTTGGCACATCCTCATTGTGATCAACTCCCACCCAGAAACCAATGTCCCCACTGTGGAAGGACGTGTGGATCCAGAATTGGCCTCCACAGTCCCCTACGGACACACCACTAAGACTGCGTTCAATCTTCCTCGGCCACGAGTGATCGCCGAGATAGAAATTAAAACAGCAGCTCCACCTCTTCCTTGGGATGACCCCATGTCACCCAGAAATGTCCCTCTCAGAATAGCTCCCCTTCAGCAGACGCCCTTTCCTACTTTGAATTAGTAGCTTCCTCTGGGCAGCTATTGCCCCTTTAATAAGGTTTCCTGTCCGGCACGGTGGTGGCAAATATCCTTTAATTTCCTGCCACTTACTCAGCTCCTGTTCCCCACCAGAGCTTTAATGACTTTTTTCCTCTATTAAAATAAATCTGCAAAATAGCTTTGCTTCTCTTTCTGGTCTATACCAGTATTTCTTCTAGACTTTGGACGGCTGTTTTACAGAACATCGGGATCAGCTCTCTGTTGGCTCCAAGAATTGTACATTAACAGAATACTGTATGATAAAATCCTAAATATTATGATGTGTTGTCTGGCAAACATACCATCATGTAGCAATTACAGTGGTACCTCAGGTTAAGTACTTAATTCGTTCCGGAGGTCCGTACTTAATCTGAAACTGTTCTTAACCTGAAGCACCACTTTAGCTAATGGGGCCTCCTGCTGCCACCGCGCCGCCGGAGCACGATTTCTGTTCTCATCCTGAAGCAAAGTTCTTAACCTGAAGCACTATTTCTGGGTTAGCGGAGTCTGTAACCTGAAGCGTACGTAACCTGAAGCGTATGTAACCCGAGGTACCACTGTACTCGGGTGTCGACCTCTAAAATCATCTGGGGACAACCTCCAGTGTATTGCATTTGGGGGGAACAAATTGATTTCTATAGAGAACATTTGGAAGAACCTTTTTAACTAGAAATGTGGCAGATCTTTTCAGGGAGAAGGCGGTGGAACCCCTGCTGCAGGAGACCTTTTAAGAGCACAAAAGAAAAATCCTGGTCAGCTTGATTTGGCGCAGGAGTGGGCCACGGCCATGTCTCTCCAAATATCGTTGGACCTCCAGGTACCCCAGCCCCAGGCAGCCTATTCAGTAGATGGGAGAGGGTGGGAGCTGGGAGTCCAGCAACACTGAGAAGCCACAGGTGCCCTTGCCCAGATTTGGGCACAGAGGAGAGGGCTATCGATAGCCGCTGGTCCCAATGGCTGTGCTCTGCATCAGATGCAGCCGTGCTTCCGAATGCAAGATGCTGGAAGCCACAGGAGGGGAGAGTGTTGCATCTTGTTTAACAGACTATTGTGTTTTAATATTTTGTTGGAAGCCGCCCAGAGTGGCTGGGGAAACCCAGCCAGATGGGTGGGGTATAAATAATACAGTCATATCTCATGTTACGTTCTTTCAGGTTACATGCGGCGACCCGGAAGTACCGGAAAGGGTTACTTCTGGGTTTCGCCGCTCGCACATGCGCAGAAGCGCAAAATGACGTCACATGCATGCGCAGAAGTGGCAAATTGCAACCTGCGCATTCACAGACGTGCTGTTGGGTTGCGCTCTTGTCATGTTGCAAACAGGCCTCTGGAACGGATCCCGTTCATATCCAGAGGTACCACTGTATATTATTATTATTATTATGCTCGGATCCTGCTTGCTGGTATCCCATAATGAGCATCTGGTCGGCCACTGTGAGAACAGGATGCCGGACTAGATGGGCCATTGGGCCTGATCCAGCGCGTGCTCTTCTGCTATTGAAAAGAGACCGGTAGTCACATTCCAACTCCAGGTGTGATTTCTTCAGCTGGAATTCCAGCTAGTTTCTGGTCTCATCTTTACAATCCCGCAAAAAAAAAAAAAAGTCCTGCGTCGCCCGATTGCCGAATTACATAATCCTAGATGAGCTCCCCCCACCCCACCCCCGCTCTCCCTTCCCCACTTGCTTTCTTAAATCCTCTCTCTGTATTTTTTTGAGAGAGAGCAGCAGAGATGAGAGAAACTAATCCAGCAGCAGTAGCAGCAGCTGCAGATCATGATGATGAGAAGGCGCTGGCGAGGCTTCACTGCACCCTGGGACTCATCAGCCAGCAACGCAGGGGAGGGTTTGGCTTTTCTATAAAAGGGCTTTCCAAAATCCTCTGGCCCCAACCCCAGACGATGCTCAAGGGGCTTAGCTCTGGAACCGCTTCTGTTCCTCCGAGCAAAGAGTTAAAAAGCCCCAAGCAGAGGGTGATGGAATCATCGAAGGGGCACCCCGAGGTCATCCAGCCCAACCCGCCCCCTGCAAGGCAGGAACATGCAGCTGTCCCGTACGGCGATCCAACCTGTGCCATGCTGCCACCAGCTGAGCTACCCCAGGCTCCTTTTGCTCCAGGCAGCATGACATTCATTGGGCAAACAAATTCGTCGCGAGCGCATTCGACCGCATACCTGACCTCGAAAAAGGCTGCTTGTTTAGGCTCACCCTGTGAGGTCTGTTTAAGGTTCAGGAGTTGCCCCTGACAATGACATTTACACACAGGAAGGCGTGTGTGTGTGTGTGTGTGTGCGTTGTTAGGTCTATTTTTTTATTATGTCGTATTCTTATTAAACAGCTTTCTAAGCTCTGCCACATTTTCTTTGGAAAATACAGAAGACAGACAGACAGACATGCTTTGCCCCTCCCCTCCCACCTTCCTGCTCCTCGGCGGGGCCTGAAATTGCCAAAAACGCGTGCCCCCCCATCCCCAAACCATCAATATGTCCAGTGCAAAATACCGCCAACCTGGGCTGAAAATGTGACTCTGTTGGGAGTTTTTAAAAAAGGAGATTATGTTGTCCTCATGCCCTCCGATTTAGCTCCCCAGGACGCCTCTCCTTTTCCTCTGATTCAGACAGCGACAAGGGATTCCTCTGCTCCCAATATTGCTATTCACCCATCTCCAACCTGACGCCCTCCGTCAGTTTAGGAATATACAATTTCCCACCATCCCCCAGCCAGTTAAGGAAGCCTAGCCAAGTCCGATGCCGTGGCGCAAAAGGGCAGCCGTCTTAATTCATGGCTGCATTTATAAAGTAGGGGGCAAGGCCCACTTTGCATGAAAACAGACCAGCGGGAAACCCAGGGCAGGCGAGAGAAAGCCCTTCTCCGAAGCACCGATTCGGGGAACGTGATGGAGGGGTACAGGCGGCTTCAAAGGAAGATGAGCAAATTCATGGAGGGGGAGAAGGATGTCCGGAAAAGCGAAAAAAGGACTCTTGGTGCCCTCACTGAATTTCTCTTTGCAAAGCTCTGGGTGCGATAGGGAATGGGGGAGATTGGGGGAGCAGGAATCAAAAACCTTGCCGGTCAAAGCAAGTCTCAAACTGCTTGACATCCATAGTGCAAACTTCTGGGGAGGAGAGAGAAATCTGCGGGTGGAAGCTTCTCCCTCCATGATTTCTTAAAGGAGGGGAGCAGGGGCTGCCTCACAATTTGGGAATATGCCGCCCCCCCCCCCCCCCGCCAACACCGTCACATTCTCAGCCTGTGCAACCTTCAGCCTTTAAATATAGATATATAGAGATAGATCTGGATATATATTATCATTATTCATATAGAGATGTCTGTAAAATATAGCTCCGCCGTATCCTCTCTTTAAATCTTCCTCTTTCCACAATCCCACCCCCCACATTGCTGTCACTCCCAACTTCAAAAAGTGTTTAATAGGATCCAACCCCACCCCCAACCCTACTCGTTGCCCCGTTCCCTCCCCCTGGGAGGGGGAAAGCCCCGCTTGCCCCCCGCCCTGCCCTGCCCTCCCCCCTAGACGAGACGCCACTGGAGGATGCTGGTGTCGGTCCCACCGGTGGAGAGCAGCAGGCTGTCGTCGTGGAGGAAGGCAATGTTGGTGACGTGGCTGCTGTGGCCGTTGTACGTGTGGCTGGGGGCCTGGAGGAAGAGAGAGGAAAGGGGTCTCAGGAGAAGGCAGGAGAAACCCCCCGCACAAAGGCCGGCCGCCCCGCTTGTCAAAAGCCTTCCCAAAATCAAGATACACTATGTCCACAGCGTTTCCCTGATCCACCAAGCTTGTAGCTGCAAGGATGGCAAGTGGGGCTGGGGGGGAAGATTCCAAGACAATCAAATAAACATTTAAACATTTCAGTGTAACACAGTATAGTTTCTTTTTCCTCTGCAGAATATGGATAGCTGTCTTTTCAAAACGAGAGCAAGAGCATCGAGTGATACTGAGGACAATCTCATCCTATAAATGAGATCACCCAGCAAAAGTGAGCTCATACTTCTCCTTCAGTTTGCATACATACTTAAGGTACATATAGGCTTGTTTATAATTGTATTTGGGGAATGATTCACGTTCTTATGCAGCTGCACGCTTCTCTATTTGATCTGTGTCCCGTGATAACATTATCAAGCAGTCGTGCTCTATGTTATAAATCAACAAATTGTTTCTTTTTGTCCTCCAACGTATTTCTTATATTTAAAAAATCGGGGTGCTGCGAGCAAATTTTTATTCTGAAGGTGTGGCCCAAAGAAATATTTTTGCGAACCACTGGGCTAGGAAGGGGGGCAACCCAGACACACAGGCACTGCGGAAACCGGAGGGGAACGGGGCTGAGTGGCGGATGCCGTGAGCAACTGGGAAAGAGACAAGCCAAAAGAGGTTGGTGCGGAAGTCTCAGAACGCCCCCTGCCCACTTTCAGGTTACCGTATTTTTTGCTCTATAAGACTCACTTTTCCCCTCCTAAAAAGTAAGGGGAAATGTGTGTGTGTCTTATGGAGCGAATGCAGGCTGCGCAGCTATCACAGAAGCCAGAACAGCAAGAGGGATTGCTGCTTTCGCTGCACAGCGATCCCTCTTGCTGTTCTGGCTTTTGAGATTCAGAATATTTTTTTTCTTGTTTTCCTCCTCCAAAAAGTAGGTGTGTCTTATGGTCTGGTGCATCTTATAGAGCAAAAAATACGGTACTTAGAAGGAGAGTAGAAGGAAATGATCGGGGCAAGACGAGAGGATAAGGGACCCTGGGGAGGTGGGGTGGGAGGCTCACCCGCGGCTGGCAGCAAGGGTAGGAGAACAAGTGCACTTTGCCGAAGTCGTCGGCAGACGCCAGGAGCTTCCCGTCGTGGGAGCGGCAGACGGCGTTGATGTCGGTGCCGTCCGCACCCTCCGGCCAGATCCCTAACAGGGCAGAGAAAAAGTCAGCGGCGGAAATAACAGTAATCATAATACAGTCTTGCCTTGGAAGTCCCCTTCATGGATCACTGCCTTGCCGTGGCGAAGGGGCTTGAATAACTCAGAGAAGCTGTGAGCTCTGCCCTGCAGGGCCACCCAAGATGAACAGGTCATAGTGGAGAGTTTTGACCAAACGTGATCCACCTGGAGCAGGAACCGGCAAGCCACTCCAGTATCCCTGCCAAGAAAACGCCATGGACAAACTCCCTGGAAAAGACCCCGATGTTGAGAAAGATGGAGGGCCCAAGGAGAAGGGGACGACAGAGGACGAGATGGTGGGACAGTGTACTAATAATTTTAGTATTTGTACCCCGCCCATCTGACTGGGTTGCACCAGCCACTCTGGGCGGCTTCCAACATATATGGAAACAAAGTGAAAAATCCAGCATTAAAAAGCTTCCCTTTAAAGCCCTATATGGCCTAGGACCCTCGTACCTACGGGACCGCCTCTCCTGGTATGTCCCACGGAGGAACTTACGGTCTTCAAATAAAAACATCTTGGAGGTCCCAGGCCACAGAGAAGTTAGGCTGGCCTTGACCAGAGCCAGGGCCTTTTCGGCCGTGGCCCCGGCCTGGTGGAACGCTCTGTCACAAGAGACTAGGGCCCTGCGGGACTTGACATCTTTCCGCAGGGCCTGCAAGACAGAGCTGTTCCGCCTGGCCTTTGGCCAAGGCACAGCCTGATACCCTCCTCTGGCAAGCTGCACAGAATTTTGCTTAACGGTTGCCATCAATTTGATTTTGAATTGATTTTAGAATGAGCTGATTTTAGAATGCTGTGTTACTTTTATTGTTGTTAGTCACTCTGAGCCTGGCTTTGGCTAGGGAGGGTGGGATATACATAAAATTATTATTATTATTATTATTATTATTCAGGAGAAAGAAGTTGTAACATCCCGCCAACCCATCCCTTTTTCCTGTTTTGTGCATCGTAACCTGCAGTGCCCAAACGAAAACCCTCCGTTGCTCGCTGGACCAACCACCTGCATGGCTGAAAGGACTGGCAGGAGTGGGGAGGGGGCGATTTGTAAGGGGCATTTGCCATATCCTATTCTGCCTGGTTTAGCGGTAACCAGGGGGTTGCTTGCCGACGTTTTCACAGTTTGAAAACAAAAGAAATCATTTATTAAGAAGGGGAAGTGGGGGAGCCCTGACCACCACCTCTGGCCAGCCAGATGGGTGGGGTATAAATAATTATTGTTGTTATTATTTCTTCTTCCACTTGTGCTTCTGGGCGGAGCCAAGGGCATCATCCTGTCTGAGGGGATTAAAGCATGAAGTGTGTACCTCAGTTTTTGGGAGGCCCGCAGAGCCTTTCTGAAGCCTTCCCTCTTTAGGGAAGCCTTTCTGAAGCCTTCCCTCTTTAGGGAAGCTTTTAATGTTTGATGTATTACTGTATTTTAATATTTTGTTGGAAGCCGCCCAAAGTGGCTGGGGAAGCCCAGCCAGATGGGCAGGGTATAAATAATAAATTATTATTATTATTATATTTCTTGCTCACACCACCCGCCCAGCCAGGAGACACTCACCAAAGACCCCAAAGCCCAGGACGCAGGTGGCCGTGGCCCAGTCCATGTTGCGGACAGCCTCAGCGCTGGTGATCTGGCGGCAGGTGGAGGGGTCCCCTGTAGGGAGGGAGCAGGAGGAGGAAGAGGAAGGAGACACAGACAAGAAAATGTAAAGCATGTAATGCCATCAGAACCTGGGGTGTTCCTTCTGCAGAGATCGCAGATTGTGGAAACAGACTCTGAAGGAGAAGATCGTCTGATAAGGAGGACGCCTCCTAGTCCCTCTCCCAGCGCAAAGGTGGTGCTAAGAAAAAGAACCCAAACTCTATACTCACAGTACAGGATTTCGTAATCGCCAGAATTGGTGACCAAACAGCTGCTGTCAAATGCCCAGTCCAGATGGGTGATGAAACTGGAGTGGCCCTAGAGCAAAGGGGAGATTTTAGATTGATTGATTGATTGATTGACAGACACACACACACACACCTGCAAGGGAAACACTTCCTGTTACATACATAACCCCGAGGCTCCTCACGGGGTCCCTGCCATGGGAGCATATTCACCCAGTGCTTTACCAGTTGCACTGGCTCCTGGTGGAGTATAGGGTCAGGTTCAAGGTGCCCGTCTTGACCTTTAAAGCCCTTTGTGGCTTAGGGCCCTCTTATTTACGGGACCGCCTCTCCTGATCTGCCCCGCAGAGGACCTTAAGGCCCATGAATAACCACACTTTAGAGGTCCTGGTCCCTAAGGAAGTCAGACTATCCTCCACCAGGGCCAGGGCCTTCTCAGTGATGGCTCTGACCTGGTGGAATGCTCTGTCCCATGAGACCAGGGCCCTGCAGGATTTAACTTCCCACCGCAGGGCCTGTAAGACGGAGCTATTCCGCCTGGCCTTTAATTTGAATTCAGCCTGATCTTTAATTTCCCTTCTCTTCCCTCCCCTTCCCCTTTTATGAAGATCACCTGCTCTGGGATCCCACAGCTAATTCTCCCCTGGCCTCTTCGCTGGCCCAAGTAGGACCAATTCAGCTAGCTAGCCCTGGGGATCATCTAACTGATTTCTGATTTTTGAATTTTATTGTTATTCACGTTTTTGTACTGTATTTTGTGCTGCTTTTACAATTAAGTGTTTTAAATTTGTTGTTAGCCACCCTGAGCCCGGTTTTTTAACCCGGAAGGGCGGGGTATAAATAAATTTATTATTATTATTATTATTATTATTATTATTATTAGATGCTCTACAACCCATTAGAAACCACAGAATCATTGACTTGGAAGGGACTCCTAAGGATCATCTAGTCCAACCCCCCTACAATGCAAGATTATGCAGTTGTCCCATAAAGGGATCAAACCTGCGACATTGATGCTATCAGCCCCACGCTCTAACCAACTGAGCCCATAGCGTTCTATTTCCGTTCAAGGCAAAGGACCCTGGCGCTCACAGCCACCGTGTGCCCTGCTAATCTCCTCTCTGCGCCCAGATGAGGTAGACACTCTGCGCATGGCCAGAGGCTCATATTGTTCAGCATCTTCTGGGGCCAGGTCAAAAAAAGCCCAGGAAATCAGGCTGTTGTGGACAGCCGTACCTGCCCAGAGGAGTGAAGCACCACAAACCATTTTATCCATTTTTTAAAAGGATAATTTTTTTTTAAAAAAGACATACCTGGTCATTCCTTTATGCATGGCTGGACCCCTATATCTGACAGAGCAGCTCCCTCTGCTGCCCACTTGCAATATTACAGTGTTTCGCTACCTTAATATGGCAGCTGTCGTCAAACTGGTGCCCTCAATATGTTTTGAACTACAATTCCCATCAGCCCCCAAGCCAGCACCGTTGCTGAGGCTGATGAGAGCTGTGGTCCAAAACATAATGGAGGACACCAGGTTGATGAAGACCGCCTTGCAAGGATGCAACAGGAGGTGTCTGAAACAGAAGATGCCCGGAATGGCTGCAAATACTTCATAGCTGACCATCTGACCCAAGTGCTCAAGTGGGGACCAAAGAGATCCCATTCAGCCATGTCGCCACAGGGACGTTTCTGCTTCTGATACTAGATTTGGGTGTTTCCTTTGCGATACGTAAGGTTTTGCCAGCTGCTTTGGAGAGTCTGGGCAAGAGAAAAGTGGGGTGTAAATATTCCACCCCCTGGAGATGCAACTCTTTACCCTGCTTTCAGCACCTGAGGTGTATAGTCATACCTCGGGTTACAAACGCTTCAGGTTGCATGCTTTCGGGATACAGACGCGCCGAAACCCGGAAGTACTGGAACGGGTTACTTCCGGGTTTCGGTGCTCGCACATGCGCAGAAACACCAAATCACAACCCACATGTGCGCAGACACAGTGCTGTGGGTTGCGGACGTGCCTCCCGCACGGATCATGTTCGCAACCCGAGTTTCCACTGTGTATCTTTAAGGTAACGGTAAAGGGACCCCTGACCATTAGGTCCAGTCGTGACCAACTCTGGGGTTGCGGCGCTCATCTCGCTTTACTGGCCGAGGGAGCCGGCGTACAGCTTCCGGGTCATGTGGCCAGCATAACTAAGCCGCTTCTGGCGAACCAGAACAGCACACGGAAACGCCGTTGACCTTCCCACTGGAGCGGTACCTATTTATCTACTTGCACTTTGACGTGCTTTTGAACTGCTAGGTTGGCAGGAGCAGGGACTGAGCAACGGGAGCTCACCCCGTTGCGGGGATTCGAACCGCCGACCTTCTGATCGGCAAGTCCTAGGCTCTGTGGTTTAACCCACAGCGCCACCCGCGTCCCTTTTTGTGTATCTTTAGCACCCGCCTTATATTGTGATTGTAAGTAGTTTTTAAACATGGAGTTTTGGATGTTGTAACCTTTGGGAGAAAGGAAGGAAGGAAGGAAGGAAGGAAGGAAGGAAGGAAGGAAGGAAG
>JAXCMG010000044.1:1832207-1860889 GCA_034642415.1 Podarcis siculus | reverse complement strand
AAGGAAGGAAGGAAGGAAGGAAGGAAGGAAGGAAGGAAGGAAGGAAGGAAGGAAATCTTTCTGGGCAGAATGCAATTCTGTCTTCGGTTGTGCCTCCGCTCACCGAACACTTGCCGACGCGCCCATACTTCCTGCCACCCTCAGAAACCAGGTAGATGTAGACAAAGTTGTCGTGGGAGCCCAGGGCCAGGTATTTGCCATCTGCAAAGCACAAAAGCAAGAGTCAGGGGACTGGAGGGGTGGGAAGACACTGGAAGGCAAAATGGGGGTCTCAATGCAGCTCAAAATTTTTAGTCTCCAGTGCACACTTAGAATCAGAGAGTGGTAGAGTTGGAAGGGACCCCGAGGGTCATCCAGTCCAACCCCCTGCAATGCAGGAATCTCAGCTGAAGCATCCGTGACAGACAGCCATCCAACCTCTATTTAAAAACCTGCAAGGAAGGAGAGTCCACCACCTTCTGAAGGAGTCAGTTCCAATAGGCTTAGGGTTTTTTTGTAATGTTTGAACATTGCTTTCCACTGAAAAGGTCCCAGAGAATATTCCCAACCCGGCAAAAAGAAAAAAATAGGAAATTGCATAAGCGTTGTTAAAAAGAAATTGAACACTGCAACAACATATCTCTGGGATTCAGTGTGCCTCCAAATCCCATTGTATTATAAGTAGGGCTGCCTCTGAAGACAGTTTGGAAACTTCAGCTGGTGCAGAATTCAGCGGCCAGGTTGCTCAAGACGGTATGAGCATATTACACCGATCCTGTCCGACTGCACTGGCTACCAATTAGCTTCCGTGCCCAATTCAAAGTGCTGGTTTTGACCTATAAAGCCTTAAATGGCTCAGGACCACAATGCCTCAAGGACCGCCTCTTCCCATACGAACCTACCCGGACCCTGAGATCATCTTCTGAGGCCCTCCTTCGTGTGCCACCTCCATGAGAGGTCCGGAAGGTGCCAACACGAGAACGGGACGTTCTCTGCAGTGGCTCTCCGTCTGTGGAATGCTCTCCCCAGGGAAGTTTGCCTGGTGCCTTCATTATATACCTTTAGGTGCCAGGCAAAAACATTCCTTTTTAACCAGGCCTTTGGTTGAGCTGATTGAAATCCTTTTAAAATGTGTTTTTTTGGGGGGCAGGCTATTGCTTTGTCTTTATTTCTATTAGGTATTTTGTGGTTTTATATCTTGATTTTATTCTGTGAACCGCCCTAAGACACCCGGGTATAGGGCTGAATATAAATTCAATTAATAATAATAATGATAATAATAATAATAATTTGCTGGGAATCACAGGAGAGAGAGAGCGCAATTGCATTCATGTTCTGCTTTTGGGCTTCCCATAGGCATTTGGCTGGTCGCTGGGAGACAGGACGCCCTCTCCACCCGGCCAACTAGCCGAATCTTTGGTCTGATCCAAAGCTCTTTACGCTCCTTCTGTTAAGAACGGAGGAAAGAACCAAGAGGACGAGCCCTCCTATCTTAACAGCTCTGCTTGCCTTTCCCAGGCGGAAAAAGCTACTTGCGGACGTCACAATTTGACAACAGCAGCAGCAGCAGCTAAGCGCAAAGACAAACCAACAGATCATGGCAGGACTCTGCCGCAACCTTCCTTCCAAACCCAGCTCTTGGCTCCTCCCTCTGTACCCCTCTTCCCCTCCCTCCCACATCTCCTACCTGGGGAGAAGCTGACCACAGAAATGGGCTCCCCTCCATCCGTGTGGATGGTCACCAGATCTCGGGTCTCCGTGTCCAGCACCAGCCACCTGAATTGAAGCAGAGAAGGGAGGGGAAAGTTTTCCAGGAGGCCACACAACAGTTTCTTTGGCTGTGTGGTGGCAGGACAGGAGGGGAGGAAGAGACTCCCAGAGGAAAAAAAATAATCAGATCTGTTGGACTGATTTTGGGGAAGGGCCAGAGCTCAGAGGGGGAGCATGTGCCTTGCATAAAGAAGGACCCAGGTTGAATCTCTCGCTTGGCACGTTCATTACGTATCTTCAAGTTTCTCTTTAGGGCTTTTGGATGGTTAACATTCTACAGCCTTTTAAACGTGCTTCGTTTTATTACGAATTTTGTGTTCTTGTTTTGTGCTTTTACTATTGCGAACCGCCCTGCGAACCTTGGGTGAAGAATGGTATGCAAATTCAAATCATCATTACCATCTCCAGGCAGGGCCCTTCTCCGAAACCCTGAAGAGATTAATTGGCTACCAACAAATAAATAAATAAATAAATAAATAAATAAATAAATAAATAAATAAATAAATTATACCCCGCCCATCTGGCTGGGTTTCCCCAGCCACTCTGGGCGGCTCCCAATCGAATGTTAATAACAGTACAGCATTAAATATTAAAAACTTCCCTAAACAGGGCTGCCTTCAGATGTCAGATAGTTGTTTATTTCCTTTACATCTGGTGGGAGGGCGTTCCACAGGGCGGGTGCCACCACCGAGAAGGCCCTCTGCCTGGTTCCCTGTAACTTGGCTTCTCGCAGTGAGGGAACCGCCAGAAGGCCCTCAGCGCTGGACCTCAGTGTCCGGGCAGAACGATGGGGGTGAAGACGCTCCTTCGGGGATACTGGGCTGAGGCTGTTTAGGGCTTCAAAGTTTCCAGGCCCAGCTCAAAGTGCTGGTTCTGACCTATAAAGCCTTAAATGGCTCAGGACCGCAACACCTCAAGGACTGCCTCTTTCCATACTTTCCTGGACTTTCCCTTCTACTTTATGTGCCTCCTCCACCTGAGGTCCAGAGGGTGGCAGGACGAGAACAGGGCCTTTTCTGAAGTGGCTTTCCATTTGTGGAACACTTTCCCTGGGGAGGTTCGCTTGTCGCCTTCATTATACACCTTTAGGCGCCAGGCGAAACTGTTCCTATTCAACCAGGTCTTGGGCTGATTGGCATGCGATACCCTTTCAAAATGTGGATGGGGGGGGGACTAGTTACTGGGTTGTTCTTGTTTTCATTTTTAGTATGTATTCTGTGTTTTTATATTGCGATTTTATCCTGTGAACCAGCTTGACACATGTGGGTATAAGGCGGTTTGCAAATCTAATACAGTGGGAAAGGTAAGGTAAAGGGACCCCTGACCACTAGGTCCAGTTGTGGCCAACTCTGGGGTTGCGGCGCTCATCTCGCTTTACTGGCCGAGGGAGCCGGCGTACAGCTTCCGGGTCATGTGGCCAGCAGGACTAAGCCGCTTCTGGTGAACCAGAGCAGCGCACGGAAACGCCGTTTACCTTCCCGCCGGAGCGGTGCCTATTTATCTACTTGCACTTTGACTGCTAGGTTGGCAGGAGCAGGGACCGAGCAACGGGAGCTCACCCCGTCGCGGGGATTCAAACTGCCAACCTTCTGATCGGCAAGCCCAAGAGGCTCAGTGGTTTAACCCACAGCGCCACCCGTGTACAATACAGTGGTATCTCGGGTTAAGTACTTAATTCGTTCTGGAGGTCCATTCTTAAGCTGAAACCTTTCTTAACCTGAAACACCACTTTAGCTAATGGGGCCTCCTGCTGCCGCCGCACAATTTCTGTTCTCATCCTGAAGCAAAGTTCTTAACCCGAGGTACTATTTCTGGGTTAGCGGAGTCTGTAACCTGAAGTGTTTGTAACCTGAGGTACCAATGTAAATGATAATAATTACCTGCCAGTTACGGTGCCCACCACTAGAACAGAGCCGCTGGGATGGAATCCAGCCGAGCGAGCTGCATCCTGCAGGAGACAGAGAAAGGAAGCGCAATTATGGGATGTGTAGCACTAAGCATGGGAACCATTTTTTGTCACCAGGGAATTGGGGAGGGAGGGATCCCATGGAACTGCATTGGCATCACACAAGTGATCTCCCTGGGGCGCAAGCCTGGGCAGTGTGTCTGGAGGTCCTGGGCTGCCCAGAGGACAAGACCCCCCCCCCATCCTCAGCCTCACCAAAGGAAAGCAGGGCAAGACATTTGGCACTGGCTTGGCTGCAGGAATTGCTGGGAGGCGGCGTACAAGGTGCCCTCCAACCGTTTTAGGGACACTCCTCCAGATTTGCGTAGGGTTTACTCGTGAACTCTTTCTTCTCCTGAAGATATCCCGCAAGGCAGTGGAGGTTTGGGGTCAGAGTTCTCCTAGAAGGGCTCCCCACCTGCCCCTCACATAGAACCCCCCACGGAATGCCCGCCCACGTTCCCCAACCCAGTCCTCCCCTCTGCCCCCCACCCGGCGCAAGAACTCACCTCGATCCCCTTGCTCCACAGGGGCTGGTGGGTGGCCACGCTCCACAGGTGAACCTGCTTGTCTTGCCCGCAGGTCAGGAACTGGTCCAAAGCCGGGTGGGTGGCCAGGCCCCAAAGTTCTTCCGTGTGTCCCTGGGGAAAAGGGAGAGAGAGGAAGACTACGGTCACCCAGGTCTCCCACTGCAAGCAAAACTATCAAGGGTCGACCTTTGAAGGAAGGCTGCGGCATTCGGGACTTTTTCATAGTTTGGAGTAAGCGGCGACAAGGTGCAAGTTCGTACAATTATTCACGGCATGGCGAAAGTGCAGGGAGAAAAACTTTTCTTCCTCTCTCATCACTCTAGAACAGGGATGTCCAACAGGTCGATCGTGATCTACTGGTAGATCCCTGCGAGGTTTTGGTAGATCACAGTCGATCTCTGGCTCCCTTTCCTTAGCGTCGCTAAAACTGACTCCTGCCCTCCATTGTTGTATGATCTCTGGAAGGGAAGACAGAGATTTCTCTGTGCTGCTGTTTTGATCCATAGCGATCTTTTTATGAGTGACTTTACCCCTTTTCCCTTGCCTTCAAAGGTAAAGGGACCCCTGACCGTTAGGTCCAGTCGTGGCCGACTCTGGGGTTGCGGCACTCATCTCACTTTACTGGCCGAGGGAGCCGGCGTACAGCTTCCGGGTCATGTGCCCAGCATGACTAAGCCGCTTCTGGCGAACCAGAGCAGCGCACGGAAACGCCGTTTACCTTCCCGCCGCAGCAGTACCTATTTATCTACTTGCACTGGTGTGCTTTCGAACTGGGAGTGGCCACCAAGACCCCATAACACCGGTCCTGAAAGATCTTCATTGGCTCCCAGTACGTTTCTGAGCACAATTCAAAGTGTTGCTGCTGACCTTGACAGCCCTAAACGGCCTCGGTCCAGTATAACTGAAGGAGAGTCTCCACCCCCATCGTTCTTCCCGGACACTGAGGTCCAGATCTGAGGGCCTTCTGGCGGTTCCCTCACTGCGAGATGTGAGGTTACAGGGAACCAGGCAGAGGGCCTTCTCGGTGGTGGCGCCTGCCCTGTGGAACGCCCTCCCAGCAGATGTCAAGGCAATAAACAAGTATTTTACTTTTAAAAGACGCCTGAAGGCGGCCCTGTTTAGGGAAGTTTTTAATGTCTGACGCTGTATTGTTTTTGATATTCTGTTGAAAGCTGCCCAGAGTGGCTGGGGAGACCCAGTCAGATGGGCAGGGTATAAATAATAAATTATTATTATTATATTACCTGCACTAGGAGGGAGAAGCCAGTCGCCAATGATCCGTGGAGCACTGAGTTGCGGGTGGTGCCCACAAAGAGCGAGTCGCCCTTCCCCTCTGCTATGGTGCGCACTGGCCCAAATCCCTCAGGCACCTGCAGGGAGAAGGAAACAGAGACCCCTTCAGGGAGTGCAGAAGATGCCCAGACAGGGCTAGCAGAGACGTGCATCCGAAACAGTTTGCAAGTGGTGCTTTGCTTTTTATTATGTGATGTTTTTATTAGCTTTTTAATTTCCTCATGTATCACATTCCAATATTTCTTAATTTCCGGACATGACCACTACATATGCTATAAGGTTCCAATCATTCTATTACACCTCCAACACTTATTATCACCCGATTTTTTCATTTTTGCCAACCTGTCTGGCGACATATACCATCTATGATGTATCTTCATGAAATTTTCTTTCAATTGATAAGAAGCTGTAAAATTAACAATTTTTTGTCCAAAATTTAACCCGATCATTGTATTCAATTTCATAACCTAAATCTTTCAGCTGTAGGCAGATCTGACCACTGTGACAGTGGTCAGAGACAGTTCAGTGCCAAATAGTAAGTGCTGGGGGGGGGTTAACAACAGAAGATGCCATCCTGCGCCATTTGTAAACCTCTCAAACCAGGCAGAGGACCTTCTCGGTGGTGGCGCCCGCCCTGTGGAACGCCCTCCCCTCAGATGTCAAGGAAATAAACAACTATCTGACTTTTATAAGACATCCGAAGGCAGCCCTGTGCAGGGAAGTTTTTAATGTTTGATCTTTTATTGTGTTTCTAATATCCTGTCCTGGATCACTGCCTTGCCGTGGCGAAGGGGCTTGAATAACTCAGAGAAGCGATGAGCTATGCCCTGCAGGGCCACCCAAGATGGACAGGTCATAGCCGAGAGTTTAGACTAAATGTGATCCACCTGTAGAAGGAACTGGCAAGCCACTCCAGTATTTTGCCAAGAAAACTCCATGGAGAAGCTTTGAGAAGAAAGTGACTGTTTCGAAGGCATGCTCTGGTTTATGGGGTCACGGAGAGTCGAAGACAACTAAGACGACTAAGCAACAAAATATCCTGTTGGGAGCGACCCAGAGTCGCTGGGGAGGCCTGTCCTGATGGGTGGGGTATAAGTAATAAATTTGCAGCTGGCTGTTAGCTGCCAGAAGGTCAGGTGCTGAACTAGAGGACCTCTGTAACATGAACCAGCAAGGAAGGAAGTTCTTCTGCCTCTGTTCCCCCTGCTGGAGTTGTGCCAAGAAGCTAGAAGTCCCACCTCGCAGGCCTGGCGTTTGATTTCTGCATCAGCAATGTCTAGGCAACAGAATGACCATGTACATACGCAATAGACAATCTTTATATTGTATTATATTTATATTGTATTATATTCTACAGTATTACTGTATTTTAATATTGGGTTGTAAGCCGCCCAGAGTGGCTGGGGAAACCCAGCCAAATGGATGGGGTATAAATAATAAATTTATTATTATTATTATTATTATTATTATTATTATTATTATTATTATAGAATTCCTTCAAACCATAACAAGTACAAAATGAAATCTGTAGTCTCAAAGTCTCTGAAAATCTTTAAATGAAGCGAGGTATCAGACTTTGTATGATGAAAGACAAGCTGTGAAGCTTTGCCTACTGTTTCGTAGAATTCTTCGTCAAATATCAAATGCTGTGACTACATTATTACATGAGCACTGTTCCACAGCATTTGATATTTTCATTTACATACATTCATTTGAAATAAGATGGGTTCATGAAGCGATTCTATATCCTCCCACCACGCTGATGAAGAATTCTACGAAACGGTAGTCAATATCCGGAATCACTGTTCAGTGTTGGACGTCATCTTTGATGAATACACAAAGCTTCACAGCTTGTCTTTCATCGTACAAAGTCTGGTACTTCGCTTCATTTAAAGATTTTCAGAGACTTTGAGACTGAAGATTTCATTTTGTACTTGTTATGGTTTGAAGGAATATTATGGTGCTGGGGGAGACTCTTGACTGCAAGAAGATCAAACCTCTCCATTCTTAAGGAAACCAGCCCTGAGTGCTCACTGGAAGGACAGATCGTGAAGCTGAGGCTCCAAGACTTTGGCCACCTCATGAGAAGAGAAGACTCCCTGGAAAAGACCCTGATGCCTTTGGGGCCCCTTCCAACTCTACAGTTCTGCGATTCTATGATCCCTCGTTCCACAGCACCTTCGGCCATGTCTGGGTCTAAGCAAGACATTAAATGCTGCTACCCTAAGGAGGCAGGACTTCACCCAGCCGGCCGCAATACCTCGTTCTCCTGCAGCTTCTGGTAATCCCGTCCCCAGAGCACGACTCTGCGGTCCCTGCCGCCTCCCGTGACGATGGTCCCATTCCGCAGCACGCACAAGCCGAAGATGCCCCCTTCGTGGGCTCCTGGCACCGCGTGGCAAATCCTGTTGCCCCCTGCCAGGCGAAGGACAACGCTGTTAGACGGGACAACCTTCCCCCCTGCCCAAGACAGAACCTGGAAAGAATTTCTATTCTGCAGTAGAAACCAGCTTTGCTAACATCATGCAAGAGGAATGTTAGGTAAAGGTAAAGGGACCCCTGACCTTTAGGTCCAGTCGTAGCCGACTCTGGGGTTGCGGCGCTCATCTCGCTTTACTGGCCGAGGGAGCCGGCATACAGCTTCTGGGTTATGTGGCCAGCAGGACTAAGCCGCTTCTGGCGAACCAGAGCAGCGCACGGAAACGCCGTTTACCTTCCCGCCGGAGCGGTACCTATTTATCTACTTGCACTTTGACATGCTTTCAAACTGCTAGGTGGGCAGGAGCAGGGACCGAGCAACGGGAGCTCACCCCGTCATTGCAGGGATTCGAACCGCCGACCTTCTGATCGGCAAGTCCTAGGCTCTGTGGTTTAACCCACAGCGCCACCCGCGTCCTACCAGTGGAATAGTACAGGCGCTTAATAAAATGCTAACACGGTTATGTGACTGGTTGGTACGAGATAGGGAATGAACCTCACATGAGAAAGGGCGAGTGAAGGATTCAGCAAAGGTAAAATAATTATTTGTCCCCGCAGCAGCTCACAAATTTAGCTGTGTAGAAACACTCAGAGCACCTAGATAGACTGATTCAGCCCAACCAGACAGAGTTGCTATTTAGGAGCACCTCAACCCAATCCCATCCCAAACTGACCTTTCCCCCAAATGTAGAGGTTCCCCCCGGAATCTCCAGTCACAGTGTCCCCGTTCTCTGTGAAAGCCACACACAGGACATATTTGGGCTTCTCATGTTTCTGCGGAAGGAAAAAAGGTGAGCCTCAAAAACAGGGAAGAGAGGGGACGGCAAACCCACCCCAAATCTATCCTGGAGCTCCCACTTCACCCCACTTCTAAGGAGAGCTGGCCAGCAAGACAACAGCACCTTTCCCGCCCCAACCTGGCCACAGTGATGCATGCGACGGTCACCTCTAGGCTTGACTACTGTAATTCGCTCTACGCGGGGCTGCCCTTGAAGCTGTCCCAGAAACTCCAGCGGGTGCAGAATGCTGCAGCGAGGCTCCTCACGGGGTCCCTGCCATGGGAGCATATTCACCCAGTGCTTTTCAAGCTGCACTGTCTCCCAGTGGAGTACAGGATCAGGTTCAAGGTGCTGGTTTTGACCTTGAAAGCCCTTCACGGCCTAGGACCCTCGCACCTACGGGGCCGCCTCTCCCGGTATGCCCCATGGAGGACCTTAAGGTCCATAAATAGCAACACCCTAGAGGTCTCGGGCCCTAAAGAAGTCAGATTAGCCTCAACCAGAGCCAGGGCCTTTTCAACACTGGCCCTGGCCTGGTGGAACGCTCTGTCTCCTGAGACCAGGGCCCTGCAAGATCTGATTTCTTTCCCCAGGGCCTGTAAGACAGAGTTGTTCCACCTGGCCTTCGGCTTGGAATCAATTTGATTCCCTTCCCCTCTTTCCTTTTTCCTTTCTCCTTCTGTGATGGAACTCCTATTTGGAGACTTCCTTGGCTTTTTTCCAGCCCGCTTAGGACCAGTTTGGATAGTTAGCCTTGGTGAAGACGCGACGTTTTCATCCCCCAAAAAAGTTTTTGATTTGAGTTTCCATTGAAACAAGGCTGTATTTTAATGTTTTAATGTATTTTAATCTTGTTTTTAAGTTGCATTTCAATCAATTTGTTTTTATATCGGGTGTTAGCCGCCCTGAGCCCGGTCTTGGCTGGGGAGGGTGGGGTATAAATAAGAATTATTATTATTATTGAAACCTGGGCATGAAAGCTCACTGCGCAAGAAAGGGTTAAGAGTCAACCCCTTTAGCAAACAGATCCGAACTGGTTCTCCAGGACCGTGTTTGTGTGTGCACACACACAGCAGTTGGTTCAACTGGTTTGGCTGGGTGGGGTTGGGAAAGTGCCCCCCTCCCAGTCCCAAAGAGCAAGTGAAGCAGAAATCCCCATCTTGTCTGCAATTCGAGAGCTAGCGACTTGCTCTGGACTGGGACCTGGGAGGGAAGAGGGTTCAAATCCCTGCTTGGCCCTGAAGCTCACTGGGTGACTTTAGGGGCCGGCCACTCCCTCTCAGCCTAACCTGCCTCACAGGGTTATTGAAGAAGAGGAAGAAGAGTTTGGACTTGATATCCCGCCTTTCACTCCCCTTCAGGAGTCTCAAAGCGGCTAACATTCTCCTTTCCCTTCCTCCCCCACAACAAACACTCTGTGAGGTGAGTGGGGCTGAGAGACTTCAGAGAAGTGTGACTGGCCCAAGGTCACCCAGCAGCTGCATGTGGAGGAGCGGAGACGCGAACCCGGTTCACCAGATTACATGACTACCGCTCTTAACCACTACACCACACTGGCTCTCAGTTGTTGGGATTAAATGAGGAGAAATGGATCCATGAACGTCACTGCTCCTTGGGAGGAAAAGGCTGGGTAGACATGCAATAAATAGCACAAAGCAAATCAGCAATGGTGGCTGGGTCCAGTTGGGTCATATGTTGGTTGGTTGGCATACGTTTGTCTCGAGAGGCAATGGAGTGCACCTCCAAGGGTGAAGTCAAACCACAGTGTTAGCAGTGCCCAAATTACCTCCAGTGGGTGCAAGCCTGAGCAGCGCATATGGAGGTCCTGGGCTGCCCAGACCACAAGACCCCCTCTTGGCCTCACAGTTAGTTATCACTGAAGTAATACAGTGGTACCTTGATTCTCAAACGCCGAAAACCTGGAAGTAAGTGTTCCGGTTTTCAAACGTTTTTCGGAAGCCAAACATCCAATGCGGATGCCAGCTATTGTTTCCAGGGTGCCTGCACCAATCAGAAGCTGTGCCTTGGTTTTCGAAAGTTTTGGAGGTCAAACGGACTTCCGGAATGGATTAAGTTTGGCGCTTTTGTTTTTGATATTTATTTTGCGTTTTTGTGGCTTTTTTGGTTAATTTGTTTTTGCGACTGTGTGGAACCCAGTTCAGCTATTGATTGATTGTGTGACTGTGGAAATGGATAAAAGCCTCCCATCCAAACAATAACTGTCATCAGTGCAGGTAGGGGGGGGGATTAATTAATTAATTAATTGCACCCCGCCCATCTGGCTGAGTTTCCCCAGCCACTCTGGGTGGCTGCCAATTGAGTGTTAAAAACAATACAGCATTAAATATTAAAAGCTTCCCTAAACAGGGCTGCCTTCAGATGTCTTTTAAAGAGAAGATAGCTGCTTATTTCCTTCACATCTGATGGGAGGGCGTTCCACAGGGCGGGCGCCACCACCGAGAAGGCCCTCTGCCTGGTTCCCTGTAACTTGGCTTCTCGCAATGAGGGAACAGCCAAAATGTCCTCGGCACTGGATCATCTACAATACTGTCTTATTTATTTTATAGTACAGTACATTGATTATTGCTTTCATTTCATGGTGTAGTTAGATAGTAAAATCTATGTTAAATTGCTCTTTTAGGGGTTGTTTTTAAAAGTCCAGAAAGGGATTAGTCCGTTTTGTATTGCTTTCTATGGGAAAGCGCACCTTGGTTTTGAAACGCTTTGGTTTTGGAATGGACTTCCGGAACGGATTAAGTTTGAGAACCAAGGAACCACTCTATTACTGAAGCAATACATTTTTCAAATCTTTAGAATGCTCTGTAAAACCTGTATTTTGACAGGTGTCATTTAGCGGAGTCGCACAAGGCTTCTCCCTGGTTTTACCCCGTCTGGAGAAAGGAGGCTGACCAAGAAAACAAGGGGAACAGCCCCCTTGCCCCCACAGGGCCATGCAAAGTGCTTTGTGGAACAGAAGGGAACCGGTCCCTGTACTTCTCAGGATACAGTTTGTAACCCACCTAACTGAAGAGGGGTCCCGGCAAGATTTCTGTGCAGGGGAGCCCGCCAACAACCCCAATCCTGGCCTACCCACAATCCTCTGCAGCTTCTCCCCCTCCCTTCCGATCCTGCTCTCACCTCGAAAATGCCCTGCCTCTTGCTGAGGCTGCCTGCCTCCAGCGTCCAGAAGTGGATGTGAGATTTCCCGCAGGTGATGAGCAGTGTCGGCTCCGTAGGGTGGAAGGTTGCGGCCAGCACAGACTCATTGGAGCACTGCGAAGGAAGAGGAGCAGGAAGGAGAGAGGGGTCAATACAGTGATGCAACAGGACGCAGGAGCCAGAGGCAGGGGCCGTGAGAGGCTGTGGCAGCCTGGGCGCAACTTGGTGTCCTTCACTATTCCAGTCCATAATGTATAAACACCATTTCCAACTCCTTGAAAGACTCCATCAACGGAGTCTCTGAAAATTTTTACACATCACTTGGGAAGACAGGCGAACGAATGCCAGTGTAGTGGAAGAAGCAAAGATCACCAGTGTGGAAGCAATGATTCTTCCACATCAACTTCGTTGGACTGGTCATGTTGTGCGGATGCCTGATGATCGTCTTCCAAAGCAACTACTCTATTCCCAACTTAAAAATGAAAAGCGTAATGCTGGTGGTCAACAAAAGAGGTTTAAAGACTCTCTCAAGGCAAATCTAAAAAAATGTAGTATAAACACTGACAACTGGGAAACACTGGTCTGAGAGCGCTCCAGTCGGAGAACAGCCTTTACCAAAGGTGTCCTGGGCTTTGAAGACACTCGAACTCAGGACACAAGGGAGAAACGTGCGAAGAGGAAGGCATGCTTGGCAAATCCACACTGAGATCAACTTCCACCCGGAAACCAATGTCCCCACTGTGGAAGGACGTGTGGATCCAGAATTGGCCTCCACAGTCACTTACGGACTCATTGTTAAGGCTGTGTTTATGGAAGACAACCTTAGTCGGCTACGAGGGATCACCAAAGAAGAAGATTCCAGAATGTCTGGAGCGCCAACCGCAGGTTAGGGAAGGCTAGATTTTGGCCAGAGAAACAGGGCAGAATGCAAAGTTACCTTCACGTCTGCCAGCTTCTGTTCCTTTTGCCAGTCCCACACGGAGAGTACGTGGTCATTGGAGTCATCAACCGCACATAAGAGTCCTCCGCCATTCTGGTGAGAGAAAAGAGACATGGATAATAATAATAATAATTTATTATTTATACCCCGCCCATCTGGCTGGGTCCCCCCAGCCACTCTGGGCGGCTTTCAACAAAATATTAAAATACAGTAATGTACCAAACATTAAAAGCTTCCCTCAACAGGGCTGCCTTTAGATGTCTTCTAAAAGTTTGGTAGTTACTTTTCTCTTTGACATCTGCTGGGAGGGCGTTCCACAGGGTGGGCGCCACCACCGAGAAGGCCCTCTGTCTGATTCCCTCTAACTTGGCTTCTCGCAGTGAGGGGACCGCCAGAAGGCCCTCGGCGCTGGACCTCAGTGTCCAGGCAGAACGATGGAGGTGGAGATGCTCTTTCAGGTATACTGGACCGAGGCCCTTTAGGGCTTTAAAGGTCAGCACCAACACTTTGAATTGTGCTCAGAAACGTACTGGGAGCCAGTGTACTGGGATAGAGGCAGCACCCCTCACAACTGCCATCCAGTGCCTTGGATTCACCATGGCAAGCCATTTCTAGCAACGAAACCTAATTAGAAATCTCATGCCAGCTCCCTCTTTAAAAACAGACCAGCCAGTGCTCTGTGAAGAAGCATGAACAAGCTCTGCAAAACTAAGGTTTAGGTGGTCTTGATAGCAGAACTGACATCCCCCGGCTACAGAATTTGGGTCTGGGCAGGGAGAGGGTGTGCCTTGGCAGAATATGAAGGCAGGTGGGCGGAGGCTGGGGCTCCTTGAATTTCCAATCTCATCTTCCCTCCACACCCCCACACCCCCCAAAATCACAACCTCACTAGCGGTCAACAGGCCGGGCCGCAGCTCAGGGCTAGAGCGTCTGCCTTGCAAACAGATTCAATCCTAGTTGGGAGAAGTTCCTGCCTGGAATCCTGGCTATCTGCTGCCAGTCAGTGTAGGTAATTCTGAGCCTGATGCACCAATGGTCTGAGTAGGTTCCAATTGCTTTCTGTGGGGTCAGACAACATCAGGGGCCTTTTCTGCTGTGGCTCCCTGTTTGTGGAACTGCTCTCCCCAGGGAAGCCTTTGTTACATATCTTTAAAGGTAAAGGGACCCCTGACCATTAGGTCCAGTCGTGACCGACTCTGGGGTTGCGGCGCTCATCTCACTTTACTGGCCGTGGGAGCCGGCGTACAGCTTCCGGGTCATGTGGCCAGCATGACTAAGCCGCTGCTGGTGAACCAGAGCAGCGCACGGAAACGCCGTTTACCTTCCCGCCGGAGCGGTACCTATTTATCTACTTGCACTTTGACGTGCTTTTGAACTGCTAGGTTGGCAAGAGCAGGGACCGAGCAATGGGAGCTCACCCCGTCGTGGAGATTCGAACCGCCGGCCTTCTGATCGACAAGCCCTAGGCTCTGTGGTTTAACCCACAGCACCACCCATGTCCCTTTACATATCTTTAGGCGCCAGGCAAAACTGTTCCTCTTCTCCCAGGCCTGTGGCTGATTAATCTACGGCCTTTTAAATGTGTCTGTGGGAGGGGATGTTATTGGTCTGGTTTGGTTTTTCCTATGTGTTTTGTGTTCTTGTTTTGTATTCTTATGTTGTGAACCGCCCTGTGATCTCCGGAGGAAGGGCAGAATACAAATTTAATACATTGTCGGCCTCTGTCTGTCTCAGGAGACAATAGAGGATTGCGGTTTCAGGGATGGAGTCAAACCACTGCAGAGTTTCAGCGCCTGCTGTGGCTGTAGAGACCGATACGGGAGAGACATGTTTTGTTGCAGCTGGGGCAGAGGAAAGCGTCCGTTTGTGCTACTGTAGATGCACCGTGGCATTTCTTCTTTCTAAACTCCTCCCCTTATCTATTATTATTATTATTATTATTACCATCAACATCATTATCTACCTAACCCAAGGTTGTGGGGTGAACAGTGGGCTCTGGGTACCCCTTTTTTGGCGGAAGGAAGGAAGGAAGGGAGGGAGGGAGGGAGGGAGGGAAGCATCACTCACAGACTTTGAGAATCCCACACAGCTCACAGCTCGGTCGAAGGGCCCAGGACCCAGGACGTGGAGCGTATTCAGACTCACAGAGTCCCAGACCCGAACGTGGGGAGGCAGCGGCTGCCGGAAGGAAGAAGACCGGTTCAGGATGCACAAAAGGAAGCAACTCTCCACACAACACAGAAACAACTTGCGGAACCTGGGGGTTCTGGAAAAAGCACTGGCCACAAGGTTTGTTTTAAAAGCAGAACAGAGGAAGGCAGGGCTGCAGTCGGCTGTTATCTGCAACAGAACATTGGTGCAACCACATTTAGGCGTCGCAGACACTTCTGGCTGCAAGATACTGGGGAGAAACAGCAGCAGCAGACCAGGATCTCCACGCCTTGGCTGGGACGGGGAAGGGATGCTAAAGTAAAGAGACACAAAGGGCAGCTCCTAAGTACACAAGTGTTCAGCTGCCCCATTATTCCGGAAGCGGGGGGGATTTTTCCCGTTGGCTTTAAATGCATGCCATCTGTTCCCGCTTCTCCTTTCCTCTTCTCTCTTCCCGCCACCTCCAAGTCTCTGGCGCCTCCGCCTCTATCGCCCGCTGCCCCTCACCTTGCCATCTTTCGAAGTCCCGGCCACCTGCCCAGTTGCTATGGTGACCATGTCAGGATGCACAGCCAGGCTGAGGGAGACAGGAAAGGGCAAAAGTCACACACTCGTACGCAGAGAGCACACTGGGTGCTCCGAAAGGCCACCCACCCACCCACCAGGGCGTAGGAAGAGGGTCGGTGGGGTCGGACTGCCCCGGGTGCCCTCACTGAGGGGGGTGACATTCATCGCACCACCCGCCCATATCTCCCAAGCCTATCCCGAGCCGTCGGGGTAAGGGGGGGAGCTGTGCCACTTTGCCGGCGGCCTTCCCCCCTTCCCCCTTTGTTTTGACAGCCTGTGGGAGGCTTGGAAGTCACGGGCAGGAGGTGCGATGAATGTCCACCATGGGCACCTGTGGGTGGCTCACTCTTGCCCCCGGCTGCAGGGCGCGTGTTGCTCCAGGCACCCGAGTGGCTATCCCGCACCTGGGAGGGCACCCTCCATGCCCCGCCCCCCTTGGGAGCGTGCCCGCCCTGGGCAGCGTGGGCATATTCTCTGCCACTGCCACCCATTCCTTGCAATGACTCCTATTTTTACAAGTGGCACCGCCTGCAAACTGGCAATAATAATAATAATAATTTTTATTTAAACCCTGCCCTCCCCAGCCAAGGCCGGGCTCGGGGCGGCTAACAAGCAATAATAAAAACAAGTTGAATGAATACAGCTTAAAAACAAGATTAAAATATTACATTGAAACATTAAAATGCAGCCTCATCACAGGAGGAGAAAGGAAAAAAGAAAAAAGAAAGAGGGGGAGGGAATCAAATTGGCTCCAAGCCAAACGCCAGGTGGAACAACTCTGTCTTACAGGCCCTGTGGAAAGAAATCAGATCCCGCAGGGCCCTGGTCTCATGAGACAGAGCGTTCCACCAGGCCGGGGCCATCACTGAAAAGGCCCTGGCTCTGGTTGAGGCTAATCTGACTTCCTTAGGGCCCGGGACCTCTAGGGTGTTGCTGTTTATGGACCTTAAGGTCCTCCGTGGGGCATACCGGGAGAGGCGGTCCCGTAGGTACCAGGGTCCTAGGCTGTGAAGGGCTTTAAAGGTCAAAACCAGCACCTTAAATCTGACCCTGTACTCCACCGGGAGCCAGTGCATCTCCCCCCCCCCCTCGCTGCTCCTCTGCCGTTCCGGCTGGAGAGGGAAAAAACAGCGCAGGAACCGCATCACACACACACCCCACCCTGCTCACCACTTGATGTCATCATTGTGGCCCAGGTAGTGGCGTTGGCGCTGCTCCTCCACGTTGTAGAGGACAGCCACGGCAGCCACGAAATACACGATCTCCCCCGTGGGCAGCAGGAAAAGGTTGGCACGGCAGTCGCGGCCCCGATACCCATAGCTGGAGCGGATGCCGGCGGGTCAAGGACAAGAATAGAGAATGGGCTTTGCGGTCCTGGCCACCAGCTCTAGGAGCCAAGGAAGGGAAGATCCAGAAATCGCTTCAAGCACCCCACTCCTTTTTCTCCTCTCCCGCCCCCTAGGGAGACTGTTTTGAGTAGGATACACCCAGTCCAGCTTCAGCTTCTTATGGGGCAGGTCCAGCTTGGCATCGAGGCTGTAGGTGGCGACAACGGCATCGGGGACAAACATGGGGATGGGCCGCCCCCGCAGGAACATCTTCACGTAACCATCCTCTGCGTACAGATCACCGGGAGAGAGAAAGCGTCACGATCACCCAGCACCCGTAAGCGCCCTTGCAAGACCTCCTTCAGCTGCCCAGAGGGATCGGGTCTGGCTCTACACAAGAGAGCGTCTTGATTTCCCCTAAAACCAGATGCTCTCCTCCGTCTCCCACCTCACCCGCCCTGAAGCAAAACTTGTAGAATAATAATAAATAAATAATAAAATTTTATTTATATCCCGCCCTCCCCAGCCGAAGCCGGGCTCAGAGCGGCTAACAACAGTAAAATGATACAACATTCTAAAATCATTTCAAATTAGATTAATGGCAACCATTGGGCTAGAGTTCTGTGAGGATTGCCAGAAGAGGGGGTCAGGCTGTGCCCTGGCCAAAGGCCTGGTGGAACAGCTCTGTCTTGCAGGCCCTGCGGAAGGATGTCAAGTCCCGCAGGGCCCTAGTCTCTTGTGACAGAGCGTTCCACCAGATTGGAGCCACAGCCAAAAAAGCCCTGGCTCTGGTTGAGGCCAGCCCTGTGGCCCAGGACCTCCAAGATGTTTTTGTTTGAAGACCGTAAGGTCCTCCGTGGGACATACCAGGAGAGGCGGTCCTGTAGGTACATGGGTCCTAGGCTGTATAGGGCTTTAAATGTTAAAACCAGCACCTTAAACCTGATCCTGTACTCCACCGGGAGCCAGTACAGCTGGTATAGCACTGGATGAATGTGATCCCATGGCAAGGACCCCATAAGGAGTCTCACTGCGGCATTCTGCACCCGCTGGAGTTTCTGGGTCAGTCTCAAGGGCAGCCCCACGTAGAGCAAGTTACAATAATCCAGTCTGGAGGTGACCGTCGCGTGGATCACAGTGGCAAGGTCAGGGCGAGATAGGCAAGGAGCCAACTGCTTAGCTTGGCGGAGAAAGCTAATCACTTGGGGCGAGCAAGACCCTCCCTCCTGGCGACCACGAAGGGACAATTTGCAGAAGGCAAGCTTATCAGACGAGTTTCCCTCTTTGACCGGTCTACACCCCCCACTATTCTAAGAACTCTTGCTGTGTTAAAAGGGCACACACACACCATCTCTCAAGACTTTTGTACAACCTGGAGCATGCAGGCGCACACCATTCAGCTACTCCGCCTGACCTCCAGGCCTCTAAGGCCATGCCCAGCTCCCAGCCTTGGACTGGATTCCTGGGTGTTTCCCCCCCACCACAAACTGCAAAGTGTGGCAGCATCTACTCACCAGCGCTGAAGGTGGATTCTTTAGGTTTGCTGCGAGGGAAAGAGAGAAGGCAGTTAGGATGAAAAAGGAAGACTGCGGTGGGGGACGAAAGGAAGGCGAATCTCTGCTGCAACAATCCGACTACAGAGTTATTCCCCCTCTCTCATCTTCAGCCTCCCATTGGCAGCAAACAGCTTTCAGCTGACCCTCGCATCTCTCCCTGCCTTCCTGCCAAAATACACCCGCTGCTATCCTTGGATTCCGCGTGCGGTTCCCTCTTCCACCTCCCCTCTGGCGGGCTTGTACTCCCCTCGCGGTGGCTGCACCCGCGTCAAACAAATCCTCGCATCCCGGCAGGCAGAATGTTGCTGCTCATTCCGTGACGTCAAAGCAGATCAGTCTATAGCAGGAGAAGCACCACCGGAGGGGAAGCCAGCTTGCAGCCCGTTAAGTGATGTTTGCTTCAGCAGGAAAAGCCACGCCAAGCATTGCCAGTGCATCAGAGAAGAAGAACAGGCCTCTGTGGTCATGCTCCTCGCAGGCTTGCGAATGCATAGGGAGCGGGGGAGTTTGCAAAAGCGCATTACCTGCCAAGCAAGCACCCAGACTCCAAAACTGCATGTGGCAAAGTTTTATAGGCCGAACCGTATTCTCTGAAGACTCTTAATAGCTCTGGACATTTAAAAAGGTAAAGGGACCATTGACCATTAGGGTCTGGGGTAGCTCAGTTGGTTAGAGTGTGGTGCTGATAACGTCAAGGTTGCAGGTTCGATTCCCAAACAGGGCAGCTGCATATTCCTGCATTGCAGCTCAGGGCTAGAGCATCTGCCTTGAAAACAGATTCAATCCTAGTTGGGAGAAGTTCCTGCCTGGAATCCTGGCTATCTGCTGCCAGTCAGTGTAGGTAATTCTGAGTCTGATGCACCAATGGTCTGAGTAGGTTCCACTTGCTTTCTGTGGGGTCAGACAACATCAGGGGCCTTCTCTGCTGTGGCTCTGTTTGTGGAACTGCTCTCCCCAGGGAAGCCTTTGTTACATATATTTAAAGGTAAAGGGACCCCTGACCATTAGGTCCAGTCGTGGCTGACTCTGGGGTTGCAGTGCTCATCTCGCTTTATTGGCCGAGGGAGCCGGCGTACAGCTTCCGGGTCATGTGGCCAGCAGGACTAAGCCGCTTCTGGTGAACCAGAGCAGCGCACGGAAATGCCGTTTACCTTCCCGCCGGAGCGGTACCTATTTATCTACTTGCACTTTGACGTGCTTTCAAACTGCTAGGTTGGCAGGACCAGGGACCCCATCGCGGGGAATCGAACCGCCGGCCTTCTGATTGGCAAGTCCTAGGCTCTGTGGTTTAACCCACAGCGCCACCCGCATCCCCCTAGCCAGTTGATTAGCATCAATTAAACTTGCTCCCGCCTTCTAGTTTTCCGACCAATGAGTGCCAGGTTCGTTCTCAGCATCTCTGCCGAAGAGGCTTCCCTGGGGACCCCGGAACGCACTTTATGCTTGATATTGTTCCGAGAAACATATAAACCACCAGCCTCTCCCCCACCACTCAGCGACCAAGGAGTTAACTAACTTCCTTTCTCTCTCTCTCTTTTGGAGAAGGGCAGGGCGACCTCCCTGCCAGTCTTCGAGGCTCTTTTATCTCCCTCCATCTAGAGTAACAGTTGGCAGGGCGTTCCCCACCCTTTTCCATGCCCTGCCCAGGGGATTCTGCTGCCACCGCCTCCTCCCTGTTTTCTTCGTTTTTCTCTCTCTGGGGGGATCCTGCTCGGATCTTGCATCAGCAAGGCAATGGGCCTCCTCTCCCACTCCCTTCCCCCTGCAAGACCCCCTGTCTGCACCAAGGAACAGGCTGTAGGAGGATTCCTGCACCTCCCTTGGGCTGTGCATCTGGCACAGGAAGGCTCTAGTTTCCTGAGGCCGTGGGGCAAGGAGGGTTGGGGGCAGGAGAGGCCTCGGATTCAACCCCCCTCCCCTTGGGCACAACGCCAGGAAACCGAACAGGTGGCCTTAGGCAAGTTCGAGGCAGGAAAATGGGGCTGCCGGTGAAATAATAGCCCTGTATCATCCTAAAAAGCAGAGACATCACCTTGCCGACAAAGGTCCGTATAGTAAAAGCTATGGTTTTCCCAGTAGTGGTGTATGGAAGTGAGAGCTAGACCATAAAGAAGGCTGATCGCCCAAGAATGGATGCTTTTGAATTCTGGTGCTGGAGAAGACTCTTGAGAGTCCCATGGACTGCAAGAAGATCAAACCTCTCCATTCTGAAGGAAATCAGCCCTGAGTGCTCACTGGAAGGACAGATCCTGAAGCTGAGGCTCCAAGACTTTGGCCACCTCATGAGAAGAGAAGACTCCCTGGAAAAGACCCTGATGTTGGCAAAGATGGAGGGCACAAGGAGAAGGGGACGACAGAGGACGAGATGGTGGGACAGTGTTCTCGAAGGTGCCAGCATGAGTTTGACCAAACTGTGGGAGGCAGTGGAAGACAGGAGGGCCTGGCGTGCTCAGGTCCAGGGGGTCACGAAGAGTTGTGCACGACTAAACAACTAAACAACAACAAGATCCAATTGGCCTGGATCATCCCACCCTCTGCTTCAGGGGTCAGCAAACTTTTTCAGCAGGGGGCCAGTCCACTGTCCCTCAGGCCTCATGGGGGGCCGGATTATATTTTTTTTGGGGGGGATGAACGAATTCCTATGCCCCACAAATAACCCAGAGATGCATTTTAAATAAAAGCACACATTCTACTCATGTAAAAACACACTAATTCCGGGCCAGATTTAGAAGGCGATTGGGCCGGATCCGACCCCCAGGCCTTAGTTTGCCTACCCTTGCTCTGCTCCTTGCAGGCTGTACCCTCCAGGACTGGGCCAAACCATTTTGCAATGGCGGGGGCGGAAAGGGGGGGGGGAGAAAACCCAAAAGGTATTCTTCATATAGTACTTTTAAAACCATCTGGTCGTCTGCCACTCAGTGGCAGCCAAAGCCACCGCACCACAGCAGGACCAGTCGGGATGCCAGCAGCCCCACCCCACCCCCAGTGCAATATTACCACTGTTGCCCCTTTTTGTGGGAGCCCTAAGCCCTGCACCAATAAGGGTCCACCACCCATTTTTGTTTCTGGAACCCTAAGTTCCTGCAAGGATGGCGTCATCTCCCAGAGATGGCATGCAGCTAGCTCCCCATCCTTTGATCCCTGCATTGCAGGGGGTTGGGCTGGATGACCCTTGAGGGTCCCTTCAACTCCACAATTCTGCTGTTTCATGATTCCTTGTGTGTAAGGCCCAGCCAAGCCCAGCAAACCAAGTCACCTGTTTTAAGGAATATCTGCACCCTGGGTGACTCCCTTCCCTGCTCCCCCCCCCCACTTCAACATAGAGAAACTCATATCCAAACTTAGCAACCGTATCCATGGTGCCCCACCCGGAAAGAAGATGGCAAAGCAGATCATCCAAACGCATTGCTTCCCACCCCCGTTTTAAAACGAAAAGGCATGAAGAGTAGGATGCAATTCCTTGAGATGGGCGGCCAGCGCTCAATGCACTCTGCACGTGCTCAGAGGCACTCTTCTTCTGTATGCTCCACCTGGCGTTGAAAACACGGGAATTGAACCTTGCCGGAGAAGAAATAAGGCCCAAAGCGGCCCCTCCATCAGCGCAAACGCCGCCTTACCTGGGGCTGAGGCTCCCTGCCGCCTTCTTCATGGTGGATGCCCCTGGCTTTGCTCTTAGGCTGGGGAAAAGGGATCCTGCTCTTTATATCTGATATTCCGGAGGCGGAGAGGGAGGCTTCTTCCGAGCAGCGATGGGGAGGATCCTGCCTGGGCTGCTTTTTGCCCCGCCCGCAACTGCAAGGCGCGTCCCGGGGGATGCGGCGGAGCAATGGGGCCCGGGCGGGAAACTTTCCAACTTTCCCCTCCTTCCTGGCTTTCACTTTCCCTCCCCCGGGCCGGGGCCTGTCTTTAACCCTCTACGTGCTGGTGACCGGCGCTGGGGAGAAGGGCCGCGCTGTTTCAGACGCCTGGGAAAAAACCGGACGTTTTTCCCACGGAGCGCAAGCGAGAAGCAGCCGCCGTTTCGCCCCGGCTCAACTAGCGGGCCGAGGGCCGTTCGGCTCCGAGGGATAGCTTAAGATGCGTGGTGGCCGTGCACGTGTGAATCCTGCAGTACGCGTGTAGACGCGCTGGTAGGGCACCTGTGGCTTTAAGAGTGACAAGGTGGGGAGGAAACTCCCCACTCGGTATGGCAGGGACGGAGGAAAGTTGCTGCGCGGCTCAAGAAGGAGATATCCGGTTTTGGGGAGGGAGGCATCGCTTCCTCCCTGCTCGGGCTTTGAAATCCGATCTCGCAACTCTCCGCCTTTCGGCTGGCGCGTTTCGCTTCCGGTTGACGCTCCCGAGGGTTGTTTAGGTAGGCGAAGCAAGGCGCACTTTGCAAGACCTCAGCTGCTCCGCGAAGCCGATGCAACGGGTCTTGCAGAACCTGAGCTGCTAAAAGCGAAGGCGCGTCCCTAGCAAATAAACTCTGCTGCTTGGGCTAGCGCAAGTCACATGAGCTTTGCTGAAGCAGAGCTGCGAGAGAGGAGCTTATTTTCCTGCCTAGAATAGCATTATGTTAAAGGTAAAGGGACCCCTGTCCATTAGGTCCAGTCGTGGCCGACTCTGGGGTTGCGGCGCTCATCTCGCTTTATTGGCCGAGGGAGCCGGCGTACAGCTTCCGGGTCATGTGGCCAGCATGACTAAGCCGCTTCTGGTGAACCAGAGCAGCGCATGGAAACGCCGTTTACCTTCCCGCCAGAGCAGTACCTACTTTTCTACTTGCACTTTGACGTGCCTTCGAACTGCTAGGTTGGCAGGAGCAGGGACCGAGCAATGAGAGCTCCCCCCCGTCGCGGGGATTTGAACCGCCGGCCTTCTGATCAGCAAGTCGTAGGTTCAGTGGTTTAACCCATAGCGCCACCCATAGCATTATGTTAGGTAAAGGGATGCCTGACCATTAGGTCCAGTTGTGGCCGACTCTGGGGTTGCGGCGCTCATCTCGCTTTATTGGCCGAGGGAGCCGGCGTACAGCTTCCGGGTCATGTGGCCAGCATGACTAAGCCGCTTCTGGTGAACCAGAGCAGCGCATGGAAACGCCGTTTACCTTCCCGCCAGAGTGGTACCTATTTATCTACTTGCACTTTGATGTGCTTTCGAACTGCTAGGTTGGCAGGAGCAGGGACCGAGCAACGGGAGCTCACCCCGTCATGGGGATTCGAACCGCCGACCTTCTGATCGGCAAGTGCTAGGCTCTGTGGTTTAACCCACAGCGCCACCCGCGCCCCATAGCATTATGTTATGTGGGTGTAAATTGTCATAAAGATCATGCAGCCTCCATGGATGGATTTGCGGGTCTGGCTTTCACACGTACCCATCACGCTTCCCGCTGCAGGAGCTGCTGGAGGAAGTGGTGCGGCTTCTCTGGTCCTTGATGCCCTCTCGCTTGAGTGAGACTGGGCGCTCTGGAGAAGCCCAGCTTCGCCCGCTGTGGGAGACAGAGCCTCAGCAATATAGCCAGACAAGGGCAAGGGGCAGGCAGGTGGGAGGGTGAGCCGGCCGAAGAAAAAGAGGGATGCAGGGAAGGAAAGCAGCGTGATGTGCGCCTAGCAGGAGCAAGCGAGGAGCGAGAGCCGGCTGCGTGAAAAGCTAAGCACTTTGCAAGACTGCTTCTGTTATGTACTGAGTTGAATAGGATCCAAAATGCAGCAGTCTGATTGGTCCTAGAACAATAGGATCCAAAATGCAGCAGTCTGATTGGTCCTAGAACAATAGGATCCAAAATGCAGCAGTCTGATTGGTCATAGAACAATAGGATCCAGAATGCAGCAGTCTGATTGGTCCTAGAACAATAGGATCCAGAATGCAGGAGTCTGATTGGTCCTATAACAATAGGATCCAAAATGCAGCAGTCTGATTGGTCCTAGAACAATAGGATCCAGAATGCAGCAGTCTGATTGGTCCTAGAACAATAGGATCCAGAATGCAGCAGTCTAATTGGTCCACAGGAGCCACCCAATCCAGCTCCAGGTGGAAGTGATTCCACAACCTGATTGGCCTACAGGAGAATCCCGGAATTAGCCAATCACGTGGAGCCCATTGTGTAAATAATGTATATAAAGCAGACATTCTGGGGGAACTTCCATTCCTCCTCACCACTATGAGCTGAATAAAGAGCATGAAATCCACTCTTGACTCTGAGTATATTTCAGCTTCTCTGCAAGATGGCTTTTTGAAAGACTTGAGGCCCTGCGCCAAAGAAACCCTCCTTGCTAGACCTGGGCTGCTGTGTCCTTGTAACCCCTATTCAAAGACAAGATGGATGTGGAACGACAGTGGCTCACTGGCGGTGAATTTGCCAGCGAACGCATATTGGACACATCTTTGGACTCTCTGTCTTCAGAGAAACTGGAAGCCTGCCTTTAAGCAGCTGACTAACAGCTACTGGGAACAAGAAGGCGATGGATCTTGGGTCCGATTCAATACATGACGGCCCCCACAGGGTAGTCATTCAAGCAGATTCTTAAAGATAGCATTTTAATTTTTGTTCTTGTGCTGTTCTATACACACCTGCCAGTCACCATTCAACCTTAATCATCTTTCAGCTCAGCAGATATTCTGAAAGCAACCCCTGCCCACCACAATCAGGCCTTTCAGAAGAGGGGGAGAGAAAACTAAATTCTCATTCGTGCCAAATGAAAACAAAAGCATCGAAGCCTTCCCTCTCTCTGCAGAGAGAGAAAGGGAAATGAGGAAAGTTACAGCCAGTTTTGACAAGAAGCCAACCTGCCCAGTGGAAAAATTTATTGTGGCTTTGAAGCGCCTCATTCAAGCCTCTTCTAATCTCCCCTGGTTGTTGAGTATCTCTTCAAATTGGAAAAAATGAGTGGTTTTCCCTTACTCCAGGTAAATATTTGTAGAACTATTTAAAATTAAAGTGCTCCTAAAAACTGAGCTTTAGAAGAATCACTTCAGAATTTGAAATTTGGATTTGTGTACATTTCCTTTCCACCTCTCTTCTGTTCATCACCTACATTTTTTTTGGCTCAAACTGGCCCTCAAGGTTGGCTTCTAGTCACGAACCATGCTAAAAAAAAAAGCATTTTAAACACAGCCAGCCAATACGAAACGTTTCAGAGTAATCCTGCAGCCTCCCCCAGTTAAATAATTGCGATAAGAAGAGATTTAGCAGCAGCAGGAGGAGGAGGAGAGAGGAATATGAGGCCATTGTTCAAGGCGCTCTTGTGAGCAAGACCCCTCACCTTTTCCCAGGAAGCAGCTCTCTCTTGGGGGACGACGGGGAGGTCGAGTAGCCCCTCCTCTGGGGGATGATCCCATTGCTCAAGCCAGGCCTGGAAGGCAGACCCCTCAGCAGCTGGTAAACTGCAAGGGAGACAATGTGTTAATTCCAGACGGGGCCACAATCGCAGAATTGTAGGGTACACAATCACAGAGTGTAGGGTACCCAGAGAGTCATGACCCAGAAACTCCAGCGGGTGCAGAATGCCGGGGCGAGACTCCTTACGGGGTCCTTGCCACGGGATCACATTCACCCGGTGCTATACCAGCTGCACTGGCTCCTGGTGGAGTACAGGATCAGGTTCAAGGTGCTGGTTTTAACCTTTAAAGCCCTATACGGCTTAGGACCCTCGTACCTACGGGACCGCCTCTCCTGGTATGCTCCACAGAGGACCTTAAGGTCCACAAATAATAACACCCTGAGGATCCCAGGCCCCAGGGAGATTAGACTGGCCTCGACCAGAGCCAGGGCCTTTTCGGCCGTGGCCCCGATCTGGTGGAACGCTCTGTCACAAGAGACTAGGGCTCTGCGGGACTTGACATCTTTCCGCAGGGCCTGCAAGACGGAGCTGTTCCACCAGGCCTTTGGCCAAGGCACAGTCTGACCCCCTCCTTTGGTCATCCTCACAGAACTCTAGCCCAATGGTTGCCATTAATTTGATTTTGAATTGATTTTAGAATGAATTGATTTTAGAATGCTGTGTTACGTTTATTGTTGTTAGCCGCACTGAGCACAGCTTTGGCTGGGAAGGGTGGGATAGAAATAAATTATTATTATTATTATTATTATTATTATTATTATTATTATTATTACTATTACTATTATTATTATTATTATCTAGTCCAACCCCCTGCAATGTGCTTTTGATCTGCTAGGTTGGCAGGAGCAGGGACCGAGCAACAGGAGCTCACCCCGTCGCGGGGATTCAAACCGCCGACCTTCTGATCAGCAAGTCCTAGGCTCTGTGGTTTAACCCACAGCGCCACCTGCGTCCCTTGTGTTGAATTATACAGAGCATTAATTCTTAACGGTCATTGCACGCACTTATTGTCAGACACAAAAGTGTCCGTATCAGCAAATTAACTTCTTCTTTTTGCAGCCAATAACCAAAGCTTGCTCACAGAAACGAAGGGGGGAAAACCTTGCTTGTAGTAAATATCCAACTTACTATGGACAGAGATTCCGAAATATATACTGCCCACAAGAAATGATGGATGTGTACAATAGTGAACGTGACACCGCCTAAATTTAGGTGAACCAGGGCGTAGCACAAGATGCTGCTGTTGTCTGAAGGAAGGGGGGGGCAAGGCCTTTGTAGTCGTGGCAGCCAGACTCTCAAACTCGCTCCCCCAGGGGACCCGCCCAGCTCCTTTCCTGTCAGTGGGAGACGGTCTTGTTTTGACAGGCCTTCAGAATGGGATGATTCATTCGCCATATTCGATAGGTTTATCTCCCATGTTAGCTGCCTTCAGTCTCTCATGTATTTACATAAATAAAAATAAATCACAAATAAACAGTAAATTAAATTACTTTTTATTTGGTTTATTGGAGGGGGCAGTATTTGGTTTACTGCTCCTCCCCCTAAAACGAATTATTCTATTGCAGTACAGTGGTACTGTGGTATTGAACGCCTTGGCTCCTGAACAAATCAGCTCCCGAATGCCACAAACCTGGAAGTAACACTTTTCTGAACGTTTATTGGAAGCTGAACGTCCGGCGCGGCTTTTGCTTGAGTGCAGGAAGCTCCTGCAGGCAATCGGAAGCCGCGCCTTGGTTTTCAAACAGTTTCTGGAGTTGAACAGACTTCCAGAACGGTTTAAGTTCGACAACCAAGATACCACTGTACTGTTGCTTGCTGATTTGTAAGCCTATTTGGGCTGAAAAACAGCAGGTTCAATTTTAATAAGCAACAAGAAGTTGTTTTTTTAAAAAAAGAATTAATATTATGTCCCAGTTTGGTTAAGCGCTCTACCTCTCTTTTAAATCAGAACCAGTGAAGGCGGTGAAGGTCCTGTGTAAGTGTCTGGAGGTGGTTGGAGGATGGATGGCGGTTAACAGATTGAGGTTGAATCCTGACAAGACAGAAGTACTGTTCTTGAGGGACAGGGGAGAGGCTGGTGTGGAGGACTCCCTGGCCCTGAATGGGGTAACTGTGCCCCTGAAGGACCAGGTGCGCAGCCTGGGAGTCATTCTGGACTCACAGCTGTCCATGGAGGCGCAGGTCCGTTCTGTGTCCAGGGCGGCTGTCTACCAGCCCCATCTGGTACGCAGGATAGGACCCTATCTGCCCGCGGACTGTCTTGCCAGAGTGGTGCATGCTCTAGTTATCTCCTGCTTGGACTACTGCCATGCGTTCTACATGGGGCTACCTTTGAAGGTGACCCAGAAACTGCAATCAGTCCAGAATGTGGCAGCTAGACTGGTGACTGGGAACAGCCACCAAGACCATATAACAACGATCCTGAAAGATCTTCATTGGCTCCCAGTACGTTTCCAAGCACAATTCAAAGTATTGGTGCTGACCTCGAATGCCCTAAACGGCCTCGGCCCAGTATACCTGTAGGAGCGTCTCCATCTCCATCATCCTGCCCAGACACTGAGGTCCAGAGCTGAGGGCCTTCTGGCGGTTCCCTCCCTGCGAGATGCCAAGTTACAGGGAACCAGGCAGAGGGCCTTCTCGGTGGTGGCACCCGCCCTGTAGAACGCCCTCCCATCAGATGTCAAGGCAATAAACAACTATTTTACTTTTAAAAGACAACTGAAGGCCACCCTGTTTAGGGAAGTTTTTAATGTCTGATGCTGTATTGTTTTTAATATTCGGTTGGAAGCCGCCCAGAGTGGCTGGGGAAACCCAGTCAGATGGGCGGGGTATAAATAATAAATTATTATTATTATTATTATTATTATTATTATTATTATTATTATTAT
>JAXCMG010000044.1:1815301-1832197 GCA_034642415.1 Podarcis siculus | reverse complement strand
ATTATTATTATTATTATTATTATTATTATTATTATTATTATTATTATGTCAAGGACCCAGGACCCAGACAACTCTGGCTAAAGGGCATAGCTGACCCAGAGACAAGGGAGCTGCAGGACAGACGGACGGATGGACAGACACCCACACCCACTGCCTCCCCACCAACACCCTGATACCTTTGCTGGGTCCCTTTTTCTGCAGGCTGAGCCCGTTCTCCTCGCAGGTGCTGAGACGCCGCAGGACGTCAGCCAGAGCGGCCTTCAGCACCTGGATCTCATCTTCCTGCAGCTGCAACCGCTGCTCCAGGTAGGAGATGCGGTCGTCCACCTCCATCCCGCTGATGCCTGACAAGTTATCATCTGGGGAACAGAAGGGGTCAAGTCAGAAAGAGGAGGCGAGCCATTTCCTAAGACAACAGGCGCCACATGTCATTTGTCAAAACAAAACAATAAGGTGGGTTTGGCTAGGACACCCAAGCTTTTCACCCACGGTTGTTGGGTGTGTTTCAATCATGGCAAGAGATTTTATTTCAGATTTCTGACATCCAAGCTCAGCATTCTACAACACTGCACCACACTCGCCCTCCAATACTGAATACCTTGCCTTGGGTGTGTTGCTTTTAAGATACAGTGGTACCTTGGTTCTCAAACTTAGTCCGTTCCCAAAGTCCATTCCAAAACCAAAGCGTTCCAAAACCAAGGCGTGCTTTCCCATAGGAAGTAATGCAAAATGGATTGATCCGTTGCAGGCTTTTAAAAACAACCCCTGAAGCAGCAATTTGACATGAATTTTACTATCTAACGAGACCATTGATCCGTAAAATGAAAGCAGTAAACAATGTACTGCAGTCACACAATCAATCAGTAGCTGAACTGGGTTCCACACAGTCACAAAAGAAAAAGAGCCGCAAAAACACAAACAGAAAATAAATAGCAAAAACAGACCTCATCGTAACACTCAAATCAGAAGCGTAACACTCAAAACGGAGCACATTTTGCTTCCGAAAAAGGTTCGCAAACCAGAACACCTACTTCCAGGTTTGCAGTATTTGGGTTCCAAGTTGTTTGAGTACCAACGCGTTTGAGAACCAAGATACCACTGTAAGCAGGTTTCTAGACCTCATGGGTGGAGAGGGGAACTTGAAAAATGCACAGGCAATGTCAAGGGGGGAGGATGCAGTGTTAAGGTAGAAACAAAGCTCTGTTAATTATTTTTGCGTGCATCCACATAGGCACATTAGTAAAGGTAAAGGGACCCCTGACCATTAGGTCCAGTCGTGGCCAACACTGGGGTTGCGGCGCTCATCTCGCTTTATTGGCCGAGGGAGCCGGCGTACAGCTTCCGGGTCATGTGGCCAGCAGGACTAAGCCGCTTCTGGCGAACCAGAGCAGCACACGGAAACACTGTTTACCTTCCCGCCGGAGTGGTACCTATTTATCTACTTGCACTTTGACGTGCTTTTGAACTGCTAGGTCGGCAGGATTAGGGACCGAGCAACGGGAGCTCACCCCGTCGCAGGGATTCAAACCGCCGACCTTCTGATCGGCAAGTCCTAGGCTCTGTGGTTTAACCCACAGCACCACCTGCGTCCCATTATAGGCACATCAACCTGTGCCAATTGGAGAGGAATGTTTTATATAAAACATGCCAAAATTAGTGAAAGGCGGAATTTGTGAGCATATGAGCTGGTGGTGGTTGTTGTTTTTAAGTAGGCTCATCTACTTACAGACATCACCTTGCCAACAAAGGTCTGTATAGTCAAAGCCATGGTTTTCCCAGCAGTGATGTATGGAAATGAGAGCTGGGCCATCAAGAAGGCTGATCGCCGAAGAATGGATGCTTTTGAATTCTGGTGCTGGAGGAGACTCTTGAGAGTCCCATGGACTGCAAGAGGATCAAACCTCTCCATTCTGAAGGAAATCAGCCCTGAGTGCTCCCTGGAAGGACAGATCCTGAAGCTGAGGCTCCAAGACTTTGGCCACCTCAGGAGAAGAGAAGACTCCCTGGAAAAGACCCTGATGTTGGGAAAGATGGAGGGCACAAGGAGAAGGGGACGACAGAGGACGAGATGGTGGGACAGTGTTCTCAAAGCTACCAGCATGAGTTTGGCCAAACTGCGGGAGGCAGTGGAAGACAGGAGTGCCTGGTGTGCTCTGGTCCAGGGGGTCACAAAGAGTCAGACACGACAAAACAACTAAACAACAACAACAACATCTACTTGCATGTTCTTCTGTATGAAAGGCAGAGCCTGTAAGAGGAGATGCTGTTTGCCAAGAAAATTACAACAGGTGATGAGGATGAGATGATGGAGCCAACAGTTTTATGGCCTTTTAATATCGCTGCGCAGCTGATATCAATATCAACCTATTTGAAATACCCCTTGATTTTTTAAAAAATGCACATTTACAAATATATATCAAAGATTCAATTCCGCCAAATAGAAATTATTGGATAATATGACCACAGCATCATGCATTATATATGCGAATTATCAGGAAATGGTTTATGAGACCATTGAACAGAATAACTTGTGCTGTGTCAGTGAAATGAGGGGAGTATCAGACTAATAGATTAGGACAAGAATGGGAGCTCTTTAGAGAATGTAAAGTGAAGCGAAAGAGGAACACAAATTGTGGTATGTATTTCATTCCTCTTTCTGCCTCTGAAGACGGTTTGGAAACTTTGGTTGGTGTAGAATTCGGAGCAAGACGGTTTGAGCATATTACTCTGATCCTAGCTACCAGTTAGTTTCCCGTCCCAGATACAGTGGTCCCTTGGTTCTCAAATGCCTTGGTACACAAACAACTTGGTACCCAAACACTGCAAACCCGGAAGTAAGTGTTCCGGTTTGTGAACTTTTTTCGGAAGCCAAACGTGCTCTGTTTGGGGTGGTACGCTTCTGATTTGAGTGTTACGATGAGGTCTGTCTGTTTTTGCTATTTATTTTGTGTTTTTGTTTCTGCGGCTTTTTTTGTGACTGTGTGGAACCCAGTTCAGCTACTGATTGATTGATTGATTGATTGTGTGACTGCATTACATTGTTTATTGCTTTCATTTTATGGATCAATGGTCTTGTTAGATAGTAAAATTCATGTTACACTGCTGTTTTAGGGGTTGTTTTTAAAAGTCTGGAACCGATCAATCCATTTTGCATTACTTTCTATGGGAAAGCACACCTTGGTTTTGGAACACTTTGGTTTTGGAATGGACTTCTAGAATGGTTTAAGTTTGAGAACCGGTACCGCTGTACTGTTTCTGACCTATAAAACCTTAAATGGCTCAGGACCACAATATTTCAGGGACCGTCTCTGCCCATATGAACCAACCCAGACCCTGTGGTCACCATATGAGGCCCTTATTTGTGTTCCTCCTCCTCAAGAGGTCCAGAGGGTGGCCACACAAGAACGGGGCCTATCCTGCTGTGGCTCCTCGTTTGTCATATGCTCTCCCCAGGGAGGCTCACCTGACATCTTCACTACATATCTTTAGGCACCAGGCAAACACATTCCTCTTCTCCCAGGCCTTTTGCTAACACTGGGGAACATTTTTTCCCCTCCATTTTCTGTTGCATGAGAGTTTTCAACTGTTCTTATATGTTCTTTCAATGCTGATTTCAAATCTGAAATCGATTTTCGTGTACATGCTACAGTTATCTTTCAATTTTCGACTTTTGCCGATATGTCATATTTCCACTGGGGATAAATGGACGCTGACAATTGATCTATCCTAACCACATGGTAATTATTGTTTTGCAAACTTAATTTTTCTCTATTTTTATATTTTGTACTACTTTGGCTATGTGTTTAATAAAATATTGAATTCTTGCATTGTGAAAAACAAAGATTATTGTGAAAAGCGAAAAACATGAATTGCAAAAAAACTGGGGCTTACAGAACAAAACCAACTTCAGATATGAAATCAGCACGTCAAAATTAGGTTAGAACAACTGCAGGTGTCAATGCAACAAAAAATTTGTTTCCCAGTGTAATTAAACAATCTATTGCTTTTTAGGAACAGGTGGGATATTTTTTAAAGTATATCTCTTTCCTCTTGGTTTGCATGTATGTATGTGGGGTTTCTTGTCTGCTTATTTGTTTGGTTGGAAGTCACTTTGGGTTGCCCTGGGCAAGAGAACAGATTTAATAAATAATAATAAGAATAATATAATACTAGAATTACTTCTCAATGACTAGCCTAATTTTATGCGAATGTGATTATCAGTCAGGAGCTTATGGTGTTATTATTAAATTACCAATATGGAAAACATTATTTTATATTGCAATGAGATTTTATATGTAGCTATGTTACATTTGTAATGAATCTGTATATTTGTTAAATAAGTAGATAATAAATTATATGTATATGTATATGTATATGTATATGTATATGTATATGTATATGTATATATAAAATTACCAAAATATATACTGTACAAATAAACTGTTGAAACAGTGATTCTATCCTGGTCAAATCTGAGCCTCTAGCCACATGAATTCGGTATTCAAGAAGTGCATAAATTTTATCAAAGGATGCATAAATTTTATGAGATAAATGAATAAATTTGGGTGATGGCAATGCCACAGTATTTGTGAAAAGAACATATCCGTGACATCCAGGAAAGTTGCAGGCAATGCATAGTGTATTGATTATTATTCGTTACATTTCTTAGTTGTTTTTCTTGCAAATGCAACCCAAAGCGTCTTGCAATAATAAACAAGTAAATAAGATGCACTTAAAACCTACGTAAAACAAAGCACAGAAAAATCTTTAAAAGTTCATATTTTTTAAAAAGGAGGATTAAAACACCCCACCCACTAAAGGAAGCCACAGATAATGAAAAAGCCAAATGCATTTAATTATAATTTTATATATGATATAACCCCTGGTCTGAAGCCCTGCCTGCTTCTACATATGGGAGGACTGAGATAAAAGCATTGAAATAGATGTTTGGGGAGCTCTTGAATTTTGTGGATCAAAGGAGCGATCAGCAAGGTCCAGTTTTTTGCAGGCACTGCCCACTAGTGGCAAATTAGTGATACTTCCAGCTGCTTTTAGTAAATTGGTTTCTCTCTGCCACACCTGTCCCCCAGGTACGTGGGCATCAGATTATATCGTTCGCATATTTGGAAAGGGATTAGGATTTTCTTGGGGCAAGAGTGTAAACCACATACCAAAAGCAACTGGTGTCAGTTAACGTGGAATAAATACCACCACTTATGCCCCATAGTTGAAATATGTAGGTTTCATGTATGCATTGAAAACACGAGGGATAACACCACTGTTTGAAATCATGCTTTTGCCACCCTGGTGCCATATCTAAGACTCTTGTAATAATTAATCTGTAATAACTACCACCCCAAAATTCTGTAATCATGGTCAATATTAAAATCCCCAGTTCACTTATATACTGGAAGAGTGGGGAGGGGAGAATACTTATTTTTACCAGTCTTTAAACAGCTGACCAATGCTATCTCTGAATCCTATCCACACTTACTTAGAAGTAAACCCCACTGAAACATGCATAGGATCCTCCAAGGATGCTGTGCCTTTGAAGGCCAAGGTGTATTATGGGCTAGCTAATGGTTCTCTTAAGTGGCTGTGAATACATTGATCTGGCCTCTCTGGAGTTAAAAAATGTTCAGGACAGAGGGTCTTGTTTACTGTTTTGTTTTTCCGCCCTGGTTTTCTCTTGCCCCCTTCCTGACCAGCAGGTGCCCTGGGCTGTCTGTCTCAGGAGCTACACAGGTATTCTGCCAGGAGAGCTTCCTTTCTGAGGCTGACCAGGGCAAGGATTAGGATCTGGGGCTTGCTGGTCACAGAACTTCCCCTGTGCAAATAAACAGTGCATTTCCCCTCCTGCCAACTTCTCAAAACAGGGGTGCTTGGATAACCAGAAACTTGATTCTCTGACATGAAAGCCTTGCTAGTCCTTCACTGTTGGTGTACATGATAAATCTAGGCAGGCACTCTGTGCATTCTCAGAGGCATGCATTCTCCTTTATTCAAATCCCACGCCTTTGATAGCAGCTAAAAAGAAGTCCCAGGGCTGGGGGATTAAGTAAACTTTGCTCTCCTGTGGTCAGTAATCAGGGTGTGATGGTGGTGCCTGCCTCTGGGGGGGGAACTGAGTTTTCAGTGAAGTCGGCTGATTTCCCCCGCTTTTCTTCCAGGCTTGGGGGTTGGTGGATGGTATGTTTTGAGAGAGCGCTTTGCTCAAGCACGTCAGTTCCTTTTTTCCCACCTTCCTTGCCAAGCTTTTCCTGCTGGCACCTCTCAGAAATGGCACTGGAACAGCTCCCCCACCCCAGCCTTTCCCGAACAACATTGCCATCCTTCCTCCGACCTTACACGACGAAGACACGGCTCAGGCGCCTCGACATTTGGCGTGTGCGTCGCGCGCACTCACACATGCACAACCCGCGTGTGTTGCTTCTTTTTCCCCCCCCCCCCGCGTTCCTCGAATTCCCAGGGCTCCCTCTCCGGAGGGGCTGCGGCTGCATGCAGAATGGGGCTGGGCGCAGGCAAAGTGGGGCAAAGGCGAAGCGAGGGGCGCAGGGCCAGCAGCCACCCACCTGTCATGCTGGGGTTTGCCCTGGGCCCGGTGCCCTCGCCGCCACGCTGCCCCTGCCTGCCCTTTTCACGACCTCTGCCGCAGTGCCAGGGGCTCGCTCCCTGCCCTACCCGGGCGCTTGCCTCCTCTCCGGGTTCTCCTCCTCTGCAATCGTATTTCTTAGCTCGCTTCTCCCTCCTCCCTCTTTGCAGCATCTCCCAGGCGCCGTCCAATCGCGAGCGACGGGCGGGCGCTGCATCCAGGCAGAGTACCAGGCGAGAGGGATGGACGGACGGACGGGGAATCTGTTCCCCAGGACGCGGCTGGTGCTGTCCAGCGACCTTGGACAGGGCAGGAGGGCGCTGGGCAGTCAGAAGTGAGGTGGAAACAGACGGAGCCCCAGCCCCTTGGGTTCAGAAGCAGAGGGGCGCAAGAGAATATTTTTTGGTGGGGGGAGTGTTCCTGCCATGGGAAAGATGTGCAGAATAAGGCTGTGCCAAAAAGGGAGAGATGGGTATGGCTGGCAGATTGGAAGGATGGCTTCCAATACCTGCTCAGCTCTGGCCTTGGCGCGCTCACAATTTCTTAGCCCGACCTACCCAGCAAGGTTGTCGTGGGAATAAATTGGAATAGCCGTCGTCGTGGGCATCGCTCTTGAGAACCGTGGAGATACGAAAAAATAAAGTAAAACGTAGTCCTGAGAATGAGACCCAGAACCTGTTCGGAATGCTAGGGCTCAGCTCTTGTCGTGTATTCTCATAAAACACTGCATCTGAGCATATAAAGAGTGCAAGCTGGAAATCCGAGACGGGGTTCAGCCTCAGAACCTGTTGCATGCCGGGGCTCAGCCCTGGGAAAAGCATAGTTTTACTGGCACAAAGAGTATCTGGAGCATGTGCAGAGTTCCCTCCGGGAACCCTTGGCATGGATTAGTTTGTCCTTCGCAGTTGGCACGCACTTTAACCCCCTTTACTCACCATCGGAGTGGTCAATTTGTGGCAGAAGGCAGGCAGGCTGGCTAGCTGGACCCCCCCGCGCCCCCCTCCAAATCTTTCCGTGCGCGCTTATTATAGGCGATGCGAGTGGTTTAATTCCGAAATTAGTGGTTTCAAACGGAAGGTGGCAGTTATTCCTGAGCAATTATTCCTGAGTAGTTAAAGCGCCCACCTGACCCAGCCGCCCACGGATGGAGGTGGATGATGGGCTTGGTTGCGAATTTCCCAGTTTGCATCGGGCGGGCGAGCGCGGGTGGAGGGCGGCCAGCTAAGCTGCGCGATGACCCATTTGGGCGCGGGGTGTGGCATCGCGGCAGGGCCGGGCGAGCGCGCGGGGGGGGGGGCTTGCTCAGAAAAGAGGGCAGCAGGTCAGCCGAGCGGCCCCCCTTGCGCTCCCCACCCTTCCCTGCCCCAGTGCCCCCTTGGCGCCGCACCAGCCCTGCGCGACCCTCCCTGGGCATGGAAAGGCACCAGCCCCGCCCTGCGCCCACCCCTTGGAGTTCTTGCAGAGCATCCTCGGAGCGCCCAGCGGGCACCTCCCTTGCTCTGGGCGTGCGTGCGCGCATGCAAGCGATGAAGCCAGGTCTGCAGCATCTTGCAAAGCGGCGGGCATTTCCCCCCACCCTAGCCAGGCGATGGATGGATGGATGGATGGATGGAGCGCACACGGGGCTGGGGCGCCTCCGAAAAAGCGATGGTCCAGCGGGGCGAGCGCGGGTGCTGCAGGGACTCACCATTGCAGAACTGCAGCAGCAAGGAGGTGTCGTACAGGATCCCACAGCTGGGCATCCTCTCGGCCATGCCCGCCCCCTGCGCCCCTACCGCCCCCCACCCACAAGGACCGACTCCCCACCCACCCCGTCCCCCCACCTCCCTCCCTCCTGCCTGCCCTCCTTCGCTCACACCTTGGCGCCTTCTGCCTCTCCACCCGCCTCTCCCTCCCGCCTGGTCCCCTGCATGCCTGCCTCCCGTTACCATGGCAACCCACCTCTTTCCTGCATCCTCTTGGCTAAGCACCCCAGTGGCTCCGCTAAGGGGCCCCTCGCTGGGCTGCCCTCTCTTCAAGTCCCCACTTTAAGCAAATCAAATTACACACCCGCACACACACACACACACTCGACCCTACCTTCAGCTCAACATGGAGCCCCACCCACAACCCCCCCCGCCCCCCCCACACAGCTCGTCCTTGCTAAATCTCTCTCTCTCTCTCTCTCTCTCTCTCTCTCTCTCTCTCTCTCTTCCTCAGATCTTCACCCCTTTTTTGCTTTTTTGTAGGCGGGGATGGAGTTGGTGTTTGCTAGAGATGCTTGGTTCTTAAATAATATCCGGAAGATCAGGGGGGAAAGGGTCGTATCCAACCAAGTTGTGCTCAGAGTAGACCCGTTGCAACTAATGAGCCTAGATTAGTCCTCGCCCATTAATTTCAACGGGTCTACTCTGAGTAGGACTGAGGTTGGCTGCAACTCAAGATCTGTAAACGTTCCCACCTCAGTCTCATCCACTGCTACCTAGTCTTTCCTGTTTTCTGAATGCAGGCAATTCAAAACTAAATCATAGGAATACCCTCCCCCAATATCGTAGAGTCATAGAATTTCAGAGTTGGAAGGGACCACCAAGGGTCATCTAGTCCAACCCCTTGCAATGCAAGGAATGTCAGCTAAAGCATCCATGACAGGTGGCCATCCAACCTCTGCTTTGAAACCTCCAAGGAAGGAGAGTCCACCACCTTCCATCCCACCGTCGGAACAGCTCTTACTGTCACAAAGTCCCCCCCATCTTTAATATAATTGGTCTTTGGCACTCACTGCTGCAGGATACGGCTGCATCTCTTGGTATCAGATGCTTGCTGCTGCATCTGCTTGCAATAGTGAATTGGCAGGGACAAGGGAGCCAGCGAGACAGACTTAATGTGCCTCACAAGCTGCTTGTGTGGATAAAAGACAATAAACTTCTATATGCTACCTTGAGCACCTTGGAGGAAATACCAGGCCTATCAATAAAATTGGCACAGGTAGGCTGTCTCCAAACATGGCTGGAGGACACACTTGTGACTCTCTCCTACACTGCTTGGTTGCTACTGCTTGTTTTTAGCAAGATCTGTTGTACCCTTTAAACAGCTCTAGTCCACGAAAGCTTAGTAAAGGTAAAGGGACCCCTGACCATTAGGTCCAGTCGTGGCCGACTCTGGGGTTGTGATGCTCATCTCGCTTTATTGGCCGAGGGAGCCGGCGTGCAGCTTCCAGGTCATGTGGCCAGCATGACTAACCTGCTTCTGGCCAACCAGAGCAGTGCACGGAAACGCCGTTTACCTTCCGGCCAGAGCGGTACCTATTTATCTACTTGCACTTTGAGGTGCTTTCGAACTGCTAGGTTGGCAGGAGGAACTGCTAGGTTGACGACGGGAGCTCATTCCGTCGCGGGGATTCAAACCGGCGACCTTCTGAACAGCAAGTCCTAGGCTCTGTGGTTTAACCCACAGCGCCACCCGCGTCCTTATGCCCCAGTAAATCTGTTAGTTTTCCAGGTGCCATGAGATTCTTTGTTGCTTCTAACCATGAGAGCTCAATTTCTAACTGGCTATTGCTGACGATGGATGGCCATGGGTTGGAGCTCTCCATGAATCGATCTAATCCCTTGAAAGTCACTTCAGCAAATTGCTAACCCAACCTCCCAGTGGCAATGAATTCCATAAGTTAATTATGCCTTGCTACAGAAGTACTGTACTTCATTCAAGCCTTCCCACTTTATATTCATGGGTCTTTTGTGACATCTAGTGGCACAGGAAGGGAATATAACTCCAGCCCACACAGTTTAAACAAATTGGAAGGGATCCAACTTGTCCGCTTTACCCATAAAAGATAAATCTCTCTTTGCCTTCCCTCACTTTTTCTCACGCACACCTCTTTCAGAAGACATCTGAAGGCAGTCCTGTTTAGGGAAGCTTTTAATGTTTAACAGACCACAGATGGGCGGGGTATAAATAATAAATTTTATTATTATTAAAGATAAAGGGACCCCTGACCATTAGGTCCAGTCGTGGCCGACTCTGGGGTTGCGGCGCTCATCTCGCTTTATTGGCCGAGGGAGCCGGCGTACAGCTTCCGGGGTCCTGTGGCCAGCATGACTAAGCCACTTCTGGCGAACCAGAGCAGCGCACGGAAACGCCGTTTACCTTCCCGCTGGAGCGGTACCTATTTATCTACTTGCACTTTGACGTGCTTTCGAACTGCTAGGTTGGCAGGAGCAGGGACCGAACAACGGGAGCTCACCCCGTCACGGGGATTCGAACCGCTGACCTTCTGATCAGCAAGTCCTAGGCTCCGTGGTTTAACCCACAGCGCCACCCGCGTCCCATTATTATTATTATTATTATTATTATTATTATTATTATTATTATTATTATTATTATCCTTCTAACGATAGACCTTTTACACAATACACAAAGTGTTTCCTTCCTTTCCTCCCTCGTGCCCTGCTCTCCCACTTCCACCAAATATTACCTTGCCCTCTTTTCTCCTAACCTCCAGGCTTTCTTAATTCCATCCCTGTTAAAGAGGAGCATGTGAGCTCTGCATGAGCTCACCTGCAAGAGTCGACTCCAAGGCATGGAGATAAAAGTGGGGGTTGGAGATAGAGAAAAGAGGGAAGATGCAACACGGAGCAGGAGCAATCAAGGCCAACTAAGGCATCAGCAAGCTGTTGTTTAGTCGTTTAGTCGTGTCCGACTCTTCATGACCCCCTGGACCAGAGCACGCCAGGCCCTCCTGTTTTCCACTGCCTCCCACAGTTTGGTCAAACTCATGTTGGTTTCTTCGACAGCACTGTCCCACCATCTTGTCCTCTGTCGTCCCCTTCTCCTTGTGCCCTCCATCTTTCCCAGCATCAGGGTCTTTTCCAGGGAGTCTTCTCTTCTCATGAGGTGGCCAAAGTCTTGGAGCCTCAGCTTCAGGATCTGTCCTTCCAGTGAGCACTCAGGGCTGATTTCCTTCAGAATGGAGAGGTTGGATCTTCTTGCAGTCCATGGGACTCTCAAGAGTCTCCTCCAGCACCATAATTCAAAAGTATCCATTCTTCGGTGATCAGCCTTCTTTATGGTCCAGCTCTCACTTCCATACATCACTACTGGGAAAACCACAGCTTTAACTATACGGACCTTTGCTGGCAAGATGATGTCTTTTTTTAAAAAGCAGAGACATTAGCAAGCTATTGTTTATTTATTTAGTACCTGCCCTTTACCCGAATGCCCCAGGGCAGGTCCCAGCATTAAAACACAATACAGTGGTACCTCAGGTTAAGTACTTAATTTGTTCCGGAGGTCCGTACTTAACCTGAAACTGTTCTTAACCTGAAGCACCACTTTAGCTAATGGGGCCTCCCGCTGCTGCCAGAGCACAATTTCTGTTCTCATCCTGAAGCAAAGTTCTTAACCTGAAGCACTATTTCTGGGTTAGCGGAGTCTGTAACCTGAAGCGTATGTAACCTGAAGTGTATGTAACCCGAGGTACCACTGTATTAAAAAAACTGAAACAACTTGCAACCATAAAAAGTGGGTCCTTAAAACATGTGCCTCAAGTGTCAGAGATGTGACTTCAGCTATATCCTGACAGTGGCAGACTTTGAGCTCTCAAGTTTCTGAATTGGTCGCACTGCCCTAAAACCACCTCTGCGCCAGAAGCTGTCTTATGAAGGTACCAGGCACACCTCTTTGGGGAGGGAGGTCTACAGCTTAGAGGCCACCACAGAGAAGGCCTTATAGGCCACCACCACCCTAAGCCTCTGAAGGAGAAACTATGGAGAGGGACCCCTCTGCCAGTCTCAGCACCCAAGTGGGTCTGTGGGTAAGGAGGCCATCTTTCTGATAAAGCTAGTTGCAGCAAGATTGGAGGGGCTGCAGATTGCACAAATGTGGTTTCCACCCATTCAGCTTATCAGGTTCTTGGTTTTAGACCCTCCCTTCTCTTTCTCCATTCCGTTTGGGCTTGTTCCACTGACCTGCCAATGGAGAAAGTGAAAATGTTTGCAGTTAAGGAACTAACTAGCTGAAATCTGGACTAGACTTTAAACACAGCACAGTATTCTTTTAATCAAGATTCAAAGCCTGCTCTTAAGCCTTTACACAATATAATGTTTTTTGGATCCTTTAACTTGGAATATACATTTCTAGGAATATAATTGTAATGAATGCAAATGTTAAATGGCCACTTCCACGTAGGGTTGCCATACGTCCTGAATTTCCTGGATATAGCCGGTATTCAGCCCTCGTAAACAGAAATTGTCCAGGCAGAAATTGCTGAAATGTCCAGGAAAATCTGGACGTATGGCAGCCCATGTTGGCATAGCTGTCAACTTTCAGATTTGAAAGTAAGGGATCAGCAGCCTCAAAAATAGGGGATCAGCAGCCTCACCTGTCCTGGGGACAGTCCACGGGATATCTAACAATCTGGGATAGCAGCGGAAAGCAGTGAGAAACGGCGCTGGAATAAGGGAATTTCCCGCAAAAAAGGGGAAGGTTGACAGCTGTGCATGTTGGTAGTGTAGATTTTGGCAAATTCCATTAAAAACAGCTCAAAACCTCTCTTTTTTATATTTTGCAAAATTTCAACAACTTTTGTGTCATGATCTCCACTTTTTGAAATATGGCAACCCTACTTCCAGGTCCAGCTTGGCCAACCAGGTGCCTCTTCACTCAGTGCTGGCTGGGGCTGATGGGAGTTTGGCCAAAACACCTGGAGGGCCCCAGGTGAAGGCTGCCCTCCATTTCTTGATGTGAAGGCCAGCAGAGGTCAAGGCAGGGCATTATGAATGCTGGATCTTATTTCTTTAAGGGTGGGGATTTTCCCCCAGTGTGAGGATCTCTTAACATTTCAGTATGTTAGTATGGATTGCTGTTAGGGCAGATATGCAAGGGGGGAGCCCAGGGATGATGGTGTCATGCTTCTCTCTGCGCATGTGTCAGAGGTGGAGGGGATGAATATTTAACAGCCATGAATGATTAAAGACCATTTCCCTCCATCTTAAAAACTCTGCTCTTGGCTGGCGCAACAGAGGCTTAGTCAATGCTTTCTTCAGTCAGCAAACTACCATATTTTTTGCTCTATAAGACTCACCTTTTCCCTCCTAAAAAGTAAGGGGAAATGTGTGTGCGTCTTATGGAGCGAATGCAGGCTGCGCAGCTATCCCAGAAGCCAGAACAGCAAGAGGGATTGCTGCTTTCACTGCGCAGCGATCCCTCTTGCTGTTCTGGCTTCTGAGATTCAGAATATATTTTTTTCTTGTTTTCCTCCTCCAAAAATTAGGTGCGTCTTGTGGTCTGGTGCGTCTTATAGAGCAAAAAATACGGTATAATCTTCACTCTTCTGTCAAATGCCTTAAGTCAAAAGACTGAAGGTGGGTGAGGAGCCAGACTGCCCCAGACAGTTGTCACCTGTCCTGTAGACATATCGCTCGCTGAGTCTGCTGGCAGGTGACCTCATCCCAGCCACCATGCTTTATTGACATATACTGTGCTGTTGGTTTGTTTTTTTAATCTGCAAGGGCTGAGATTGCTTTCCAGCTGAAACCAGTGGCCTGCATGTTTGCTTCCATGTCTTCATGATACCTGCTCAACCTGTACATTTGTTAACAAAAAGCTTATTACAGAGACACTAAGTTTCCAGTGCTTTTTGCTCCACAGGAAACTCCTTCTGCCCTGAACTCCCCATAGCTTGGGGGTGGGGGGAGGAATTGCTGAAGGTTGGGCCCTGAACCTGTGCAAAATGCTAATGTGTTGGTCCAGAATGTTTAGTGCCCACCTTGATACAGGAAGAAGCTGACTGAGAGAGAAAGAGAGATGTCCTAGGTTTTTAATGGGCTAAATACTGGAGGAGTCCGGATGAAAATATCTCTTCCCTTTGGGGAATTTCTTCAGCTCTTACGGTGTGCCAGCTCCCAAAGATGTCAAGGGATCTGGAGGACAACTGGGGGCGTTACCCTCCCTCCTCTCTTTGAAGGGGGCCTTGGTGTCTGCAAGCCCAATAGCCACCCGGCTTGCAGAATCATCTTGGACCAGCGCCTTCAAGTTTGGCTTCAGCACCTTCAGGGTCACGCATTTCAGCACCCTCCGCACCACCGTTCCTTGGCCCGTCAGGCTCTCTGGGTACTGAGTCCAGGAACTTTCTCCAGGCTCCCAGTGGTAAATGGCATCGTGAGTCCTGGAGGTGCATACCCCTCCCATCACATAAATTTTCCCCTGGAAGTAAGCGGCGCCTGCAAAGGCAAGAGGCAGTGGCAGCGGAGGGATGGTGACCTCGTTGCTTATGACGCCATCCTCGCGCATGAAAAAGCATTTCGAGGTACATGGAAGAAGCTGGCTGAACCTGCTGTTTGGGTACGTCTGGGTGTTTTTTTTGGCAAAGAAGCCCCCTAGGACGCAGATCCCGGTCTCCATGGTGACAGCAGCTGCACCGTGGAGACAGAATTCCAGAGGCACCTGTACCCAGGTATCCAAGAGGATGTCATAAAGAAGGATGCCCTGGTAAACCACTTCGTCGGAATCGGCATCTCCTCCGATCAGGTAGAGCTTGTTCTTGTACGAGGCCGAGGCAGAGAAGCGCAGGATGACGGGCAGGCTGGCGATGGGTGACCACGTCTGCTTAACCACGTCAAAACTTTCCGCAGAGGCGAGGGGGCCTGTGTCATTCCAGCCACTCAGGGCAAACAGCTTGTGCTTGCAAGTCAAAAGTATGTGGACGGACCGGGGCGTTGACATGGCCGGGAGCTGGAGCCAGTGGTTGGCTACGGAGTTGTACTCGTGCAGCGCCTGGGAGTAGGAGCCATCAGGGTGTTTGCCTCCTGAGATGTAGAGCTTGTGATCCAGGGCTGAGCATCCAGGGAGCGCCACGAGCTCTAAAGGTGGCAGTTTGGTCCTGGACCCCGTAGCTGGATCCAAGCACTCCATGTAACAATCCATATCTTCGTTGACGGAGAGGATGTCCCTCAAGCGAGGCACTTTGATGCAGATGATCCTTTCCTGGTACATGCCCTGCCGGAGACCCCCACTCGCCTGCAGCCTCCCTGCCCCATCTAGGTCTCCCCACTGCAATTCCACTTGCTGGTCGAGCGTCGCTACATCTTCCTGGACTTGCGCAATTTCCCTGGGTGTCAGGAGAGGGAAGCGGACATGTTGCAGGAGCGTCTTGAGTACCGGAAGGCGCTCAGCGGGTGCGGCTGCCACCCACCGCTGCACAGCCCAGAAGACGTACATTTCGGAGGTGATGACCAAGTGGCCCGAGGAGATGAGGCAGATCAAAGCGCCGAGGTCGAGATTCGGGAAATCCTTGTGTTCCAAGAGGGTTTCGAAGTTGAGGCCCAGGTAGTGCATGGTGCTTCGCAGCAAGGTGGGATTGTTGTGATCATAGGCCAGCATGTACAAGTGGAAGCAGTTCTCCTTGGAGATCCTCTCTGATAGATATCTGCCAGGGAGCAATGGAAAGAAAGAACGTCACTGGGAATCCTGTGGGTGGAAGCCGCTTATTCCTTTGGCTTTCGAAACAGGTGTTGGGGAGAAATGTAAGAGGAGCCAGACCTCTTGCGCTACCTGCTGATGTGTTCAAGGGCTGGTGTGACCTGGAGCCGGCTGGCTGCTGTGAACAGATCTTCAGCGTTCTCTGAAGTGAGGGCCAGTTCCCCCGAGTAGAGGTAGGCTAGCAGATTCTGGAGGAGGAAAGGATCCATGTCTTTCAGCAAAACTTCCCCGTCTCTGGATTCCTTAAAGTCACTCGTAAACACAGCCTGGAAGTAAGGGCTGACGGAGGCTAACAGGGCCCTGTGGGGGAAATGGAGACCGTCAGATTGGCCGTGGAGCGGCTGGGTACCCTCAAGTACCAACCAGCCTTTTACCCTCAGTTGCCCCACCTGCAAAATGGGATAAATCATATCTCTTCTCTTGGAGGTATGTTGTGAAGAAGAAGAGGAGTTTGGATTTGATATCCTGCTTTATCACTACCCTGAGGAGTCTCAAAGCGGCTAACATTCTCCTTTCCCTTCCTTCCCCACAACAAACACTCTGTGAGGTGAGTGGGGCTGAGAGCCTTCAAAGAAGTGTGACTAACCCAGCAGCTGCATGTGGAGGAGCAGGGAATCGAACCCGGTTCACCAGAATACGAGTCTACCACTCTTAACCACTACACCACACTGTGCTTATGCAAAGGAGAGGGTCTTTTCTGCGGTGGTGCTTCTGAGTACTAGCTCAGACCACAGGAGGGGAGATTTGCTCTTGTGCTCAAATCCTGCTTGCAGATTTCCCACAGGCCTCTGGTTGGCCATTGTGAGAACAGGATGCTGGACTAGGTAGGCCATTGTCCCGATCCAGCA